>JAGVVM010002191.1:0-40279 GCA_019149425.1 Psidium friedrichsthalianum
AACAGGACCCAACCTTCTTTTTTTTTTTTTTAATCCTCGATGACTATCATTCAAAAAAGGAGAGGGAAAGTGGAAAACACTTTCAAATAACAGGTAATGACTCCCTCCCAAAAGAGAGCGAAGACCATGCATAGCTATCATCTTCGCCCCTTTTTTCTGAATGTCCCTTTCTCGCCTTTTCTTGTGCTTTCGGTGGGATTGCGTCCTTTTCTTCCTTTTTTGTTTCAATGCATGTTCGCAGCAATGATGGTGATCATGATGATGAGTCTAGCAGCTCTCCTCCAGCTCCCTTCTCTTTTTTTTACTTTCAGTCAATGAGTGGGATCTTTTCTTTTATTTTTCTTTTTGTCCCCTCAAAGCTGCCTCCACTCCTTTTTGGTAGCCGTTGCCTCCATCCAGATTGTTCTTAACGACTTCTATATGGCAGGTGTCTAGTCGGAAGATGGAACACAAGCATTGACATTTGGCACAACGCTGTCAGGGAAAGACCACTTTCAGTGCCACAGATAACACTGATTCAACTCTGCTTTATTAGGAGTTCAATATCTGCTCCCACTTCAGCAATCTTGGCTTCTTTAGAACTCCTTGCAGCTTTGGCAATGTGCTCAACATCAAAATCCAAGGATTCTTTAACAAGACCATCAAGCATCAATGATCCAATAGCTACTAAAGCTCGAAATCTTGCATCAACTTCTAAAGATTCATTTTCTGCAAGCTCAAGTGCTGCTGAAAGAACTTGAGATTGACTTTTTTCATCTTTCTTCTCAATCAATAGGACAACATAATTGAGTAATAGAGTAGAATAGAACAACTGTAGATTCTTGTTTGAAGATGAAGAGCAGCTTGAAAACGCCTCAAGAATCTCATTGCGATGCTTCTGCAACCAATTGTAGTATGCTGAATTCCCTGAATAGATTAGTAACAGCTCGGTGCTGGTAAGAAATTTGCAAGCAACTGAAGGATTCCTAGTTACTCTCTTGATTGATTCACATAAGAACATCCTCTTTGCCCTCTAGATGCCTCAGAAATCCAGTTGCCCCATCTGGAGGCAGGATTACCATCCTGAAAATATCAATAACAGGAAACATCATTTCGCATGGCCATGATTCTAGCAACTTCAACATCAAATCGATGTCAGCATTAGCAAATTTGCTAGAATGATAGTGTGACGTGTCCTTTTAAATTTTGACAATTGCTCCCAATCTAGAAATCTCTATATCCGTCAATGATAAGTTCTTCTTTTCCTGATTAGAGAGCAAAGCATTATTAAAATCATTAATCTTTTTAAGAATTCCATCAAACTGGCAACATCAAAGACTAGCATTCCTTTCTTCAGTATATGTCGGACAATAGGTCTCGATTGTTTAGCTGCCAAATGTGAAGATGCGCTAAGAACATATGCACTGGAGCCAGTATAGGAATCACAAAATGATGAATCAAGATTGAAGTTGCTCTGCCCGATTTGCAATATGAACTCACTATCTGCTGGCGATCTTCTGCCGCCGATTAAAGAGGGATTTGTTTTGCATTGTTGGCGACTTTGGTGTGAAGTGGACAAAGATGAACTCTATTTTGCACATTTTCTTTGGAAAGATCTAATGCAATGCAGGCAGAAAAATTAAATTAATGTACATTGAAACGTACTACAATGATTTAAATATTTTTTTGTTAGAGACTAAAGTTAGTCTCTAATTTTTTTTATGAAATAAAGATTAAATGAGAAATCAAAATTTAATGTGTCAACAGGTAATCACAGATCAGCAAGGAGATAACGAAGCCAATAATCCAGACGATAGTGTCGATCATACTCGATATTTAAACTCATTAGCGGAGCGAGACACATGCCAAGAAATCAGATAATCACAAAGACGCAAAAATCCTATGATGGAGTTATGGTTAGTCACATCTGTCGCCCAATCAACATCGGAGTAAGCACAAAGAGTCAAGTGAGGAAGTTGATGGGCGAAAAATAAGGCATGTCATAAGTACTACAAAGATATCGCAAGATCCAGGCACAACATGTGACAACCTAAAGCAATGTCACTTTTGCTATGGCGCTTGATTTTTAGTTACATTAATATCATAACAGAGGCACAAGTAGGAAGCGCAATAGATACTTCATTCGACAAAACTCAACACAGAAACCTAGCCCGCATGTCATATAACAATGTTCTCACACACTGTACATACATGCATATATTATTTTGAATGTTCTTTACAATTATGTTAGGGGCAAAACAACTAGGAAGCGCGTAAATACTTCATCACACTACGATCTTACTATCCTTCCTGGCACGCACCTTGTCCGAATACCAATTGTTCGACACACCCAAAGTGCCGTTCTTTCTCCTTAAAAACTTGCTCATACAATAGTCATCAACACTCCCTTAAACATAACACCGAAGCTACACTGCACTAGTATCATTATCGCTTTCATCATTTAAGGCATATAAGGCAATGGTGCTATCAGTTGTTTGGTTTCATCTCTCATGAACAATGATACAAAATGTAGTAAAATCACCATCTCCAGTAGACCTACATCTATCCACACAATATAAACCAACATATAAAAGTGCTCCAACAGAAGCTTAGGATCGTGATAGTCTTCCCATGAGTGACTAAAGTCAACTGATGCCCCATCGAAGGGTACAATGGGATGAATCGGCATACTTAGTTAATCTAGAAAAATGGTTTAACCATAGGAGTGAGCTAATAGCTCAGTCAGTAAAATAACTAACTCAACAATTAACCATCAATCCATTACTCAATCAAAAGGACTCGACATCAAAGACAAGCGGACATGAGACTCCTAGCGAATGCATACATAACATAATCCGATCTCATAAGCCCATGAACAAGCAAATGACTACATGCCAACCATTTAATTTTCACTTCATTTTCCTTTTACAAGAGGGACCCATGCCTCTTTAACATTAACGAGAGACACAGACCTCGAATTTGGATTTTACCCTAGTTTATCATCCATGGGATATCGGCCATGGGAATCATGAGGGACACAGGCTTTGATTCCCCTATTCCGAGGGTCCATTCCAATGGGACATAGGCCGTGGATTTCCCAATTTTCACTTAGGCTCTCGTGGGGTATCGTCTGGACAAGCGAAAATATAAACAATCACGTGGGACGCTGGTTGGCGGATATTCATCTCATTATCCATTTTCAATGCACATTAGGCATCTCATGTAGCATCTTGAAAATTTAACTCCTTAAGTTAAGGTTATTTTGAATATAATGTCATTTACTAATATAATAGGTTATAATTGAGGCCAATGTAGCCTCTTGAATAAATATCCTTTTGGAACCTACTATCCAATATTGTTGTGGGAAAATCTATATAGTGAGGAGGAAGTTCATTTTTCCATATGAAGGTCATTTGAATATATTGCAAAATGCATTTGCAATAAGTTATAATGGGTTCAGTTGACTAGAAAATGTGCGGACATCACATTTTATTGGATGATTAGTATTCAAAGAAATTTGTCAAAGAAATTCGTCTACATTAAATTCAAGGCTTATGCTTTCAAGTCCCAGTTGCTCTTAATGTGACGCGATGAATTATTCGACAGTAAGAAGGAGCCCTTTCTTGGAATCTAACATAGGACAATGTCCACATTGAACCAAAAACTATGGATTCATGGACAAAATTCAAAAAAATAAACATAAAAAAAAAGGACTAGGGTAGTGGTGGCCATATGCAAATATGAAGTGAAATGGTGGAGATGCCATGCATGGAGTTTAATCATGATGAATAACATAGAAAGGAGAAGACACTTGGCGGGTGACTTCTAATTGTCACCAAAACGTGATCATCAGAATCCTAGGGAAGAGAAACCTTCTCTTCCATTCTACCTCTTCATGTGATCTCGGAGGAGAAAGGGAGAAAAGGCTAAAAAAGAAAGCTCACGGTGAGCTGGAAGCTCTCGATTGCTCTCTCTCACCACCCCCTCGACCACTTGCAATTCACTAAAGACCAAGCTGCCGCACCTCCTCCATTGTTGACAAACAAGGTGAGTTGAATTCTCTCCCTCTCACCCTCAATCATTTCATGATATGTTCGGCCATGGTTACGTAGTTCAAATCGGTGAGAAATGAATTGAAGTTCTTGAGCTCAATTGGTGAGATCGAGATGAATGGCTACTTGTGGACAATGAGAGGTGGTTAATAGTATATGTTGTTCGACATGGGTAACTTAGAAAGGATGTAGTTTACTTGTTCATTCAGCGAGAACTCGAGTTGGTAATTGCCCTCGACAAAGAGAAAATTGGTAGTGAAAATAACTTGATTGTCGACTGTAGATCGAACCTAGAACTGTGAAATGGTATCGACAATGATTTTGTATGAGGATAGTACTAGCTTCAGGGAATTGTGTACTTTTGACGCCGTCTATATAGGGTCATCTAATTTTGGAATTTGCTTAATCGAGAATCACTATCGAGTATTACATTATGTGGGTGATAAGAGGACTAAGAGGCTGGACCAATGATGTGTGAAAATAAATTGTGACTCAAAGTTGGGGACTGTGGGCGTGAGTTTCAATGATTGAACGCCTACCTATGGATATATATATAGACACACACATACACACACATAAGGACATGTCGTGTGGTTACCAAGGAATGGCTAAAATAAGGTGTGCATGACTGGGTTATGATGTTTCTTACATGTTGAATTGTGGTTTTGACTTGCATTGCAAATCTTACATCATTGCATAAGAGTATCCTTTCATGTCATCTGGTAACTGAGGGGGTGAGACGAGCCACGGTAAGGTATGTGATTAATTCCCTAGGAGACGGGATGCCTTAACAGGTGGCACTAGGTGGACCGCGTGGTAATAATGCGAAGTCTCGGAGTGAGGAAACTCATGGCAAGGAGTTGCCATGAGGGTCGTCGGTAATTGCTGGAAATAAAAAAAAGTACTAGTGTACGAGTAGGAATTGACTCGAGAAGGGAGGTGGCAAGTGGTGCATATGGGAGACATGCATTCATTAATTGCATTTTGCGTGTTCATGTGATATATATATATATATATATATATACACACACACACACACCCACACTCTTATGCAAAGTTTGATCTACGAATCATTGCTATGCTAGGTATAGACCCAAATGATATGGTGAATCGAGTGAGCATTAGAGTGATTGAATTTACTCACTAAGGTAACTTACACTTTTGGTATCTGTAGTTTTTAGATTGACAGATGGATTCCATCCTATCCCCCCGGTTCCCGTTATGGCCTCCCTATTGAAGCTAGTCACTGAGATGCTGAATTTTGAGTTATCTAATGAGTTTGGGATTACCTTTACCCTTGTGATTGACGACCCTTACCATCGACATTAGAGTCGGCATGGCCCCAGGTTCAGTATTGATTTGTGTCCATCTTTCGGTGAAAGATGGACAGCGCGAAGACCCATTCCCCATGATCTCTTTAATAGGGACGATGATGGTGGCGGCGACGAGGATGTGGATAGCAAAGCAATTGGTGGAGGGTCAGCTGTAGTGGCAGCCTAGGCAAGGGATTGGAGTGGCCGATTGATACTTTTTGGAATTCCGTAGACTTGGAGTTGTGGTGCGGCATTTTGAGTTATGACTGAGTAGGAGATGTAATGTCCGTAGGTAGATGGGGTAGGTACTCTATGTTATCCCCAGATTAACATCTGCATGTGAATAGCAACCATGTTGACTAATGTGACTGTATAACTTTTGTATATGAATATTGGCTATGCTAATGGCAATGTTTGGCTCATGTTATTAACTTGTTGGCTACAACTTATTTCATAATTAAAGGTTTCCGCTGCATGAAAATATTACTCGACTTATATCATTAGACGTAGCAGCCTGATGCCACGGCTCTGCTGGTAGTACCCAGAGTAGGGTGCTACACCTCAAGACCCATCAAGCCCGACAACCAGCCAATCAAGCTCATTCACAACCACTTGTGCTCGGATTCTTAGATAAATTCAAATCGACACCTCAGCAGGAACCTCAGAACTTAAGACATCACTAAAACCCTTCAATCTCAACGAACAAGACCACACGCAGCACAAGTCACCCATGCTCACTCATGGATGAACACTCACACCATAGAGACTCCAATTCAAGCTCAATTCACAGAAGTCAACATGATCAACCATCATAGACAACTTGCCCATAGTCCACAGATATAAAATCAAATAATAAATCGTGTAATCTAACTCAAATTCTAGCTCATGCAAGAAGAACTTCAATTTTAGATGCCTACGAACAAAGCATTGTACCACTCCTAATTATCGACGAATCAACAAGCTAGCTACAGAGCCATAGGATTCATTTGCCTCAGAGTCGAAACACAATGAAAACAAAGAAATTCCAAGGCCAAACGAAGCTTGCTCTCCCTCTTCTTCCTTTGGATCACACGATTGAGAGTTCAAGAGAGAAAGAGATGAGCGAGCTTGAGAGGGGAGGAAGTAAACTAGGGTGAGGTTGAGGTCGAGGGGAGGATGGCATCGCCATCGCCATCGAGGACGGGCTCGAGTAGCTGAGCAAGGTGTCGAGGCATGGAGAGCTCTTGGGTGGTGCTTATGAGGTGGGAGAGGGAGAGAATGAAGAGGGGAGAGAGAGAAGTCCCTTATATAAGGGGCTCAAGTATGGGTCGATCAAGGTCCATTTGTGGCATTTCATTCGTGCTCAAAGTTCCAGGATTAACTCAATCAGATCAAACTCACATTAAAGTCCACAACTCAATCTGAACATCCAACATCATAACCATAGCTCAATTCACATCGAGAGTCTTACATTTCCAACGTAAACGTCAATACATAATTTACTTTACTTGCTACATAATAAATCATGAAATTAGGCCATCACATAGCAGCATAATGAACTGTATGAGGAGCTGTTACAAATTGACTAATAAAATGAATAGCATAGGCGATATCAGGATAAGTGGTCGCCAGATAGACAAGATTATCAACAAGAGCCCAGTAGCAAGTGACATGAGATAGAGGCTCACCATCATCTGGGCTAAGCTGTAAATGAAGTTCAAATGAGTAGCTGCAGTACAAGTATCAGATAACTCATCATGAGCAAGAATGTCAGCGATGTACCTCTGCTGGGAGAGTAGAATACCACGTTGACTACGAGCAACCTTAATACTGAGAAAATAACGTAAGAAACCCAGATCATTCATAGCAAACTAATGGTGAAGATGTTGCTTAGTATAAGCAATATGAGCAGAGTCATCCCCAATAATAAACATATCATCAACATAGAGTAACAGAATAGCACAACCAGCAGAAGAAGTATGAGTGAACACAACATGATCATTCTCATTCTGAACAAAACTAGTTGACTGAACAACATCTGCAAAACATTCAAACCACACTCAAGAGTCTGTACAAGACCAATAAAGAGCCCGAAAAAGACAACAAACTTGACCAGGAGAATGAGCAAGACCAGGAGGTGGTTGCATATAGAGTTCCTCCTAAAGGATCCCATGAAGAAAAGTATTCTTTATATCAAGCTGAAAGAGATGCCAATTATGAATAGAGGCTACTACAAGAAAAGTGCAAATAGAAGCCATTTTGGCAATAAAAGCAAAGGTCTCCTCACAATCAATCCCATACTTCTGATTAAAATCACGTGCAGCAAGACGTGCTTTATAGCGCTCAATACTACCATCAGAGTGAGTCTTGATTTTGTAGATCCAGTTACAAGATATTAAGGATATCCTTGGTGGAAGAGGTACAAGATCCCACATACCAATGCATTCAAGAGTAGACAACTCCTTAGACATGACATCATGTCACTCTATATGACGTATAGTAATACGATAATGTGATGGTTCTTGCAAAGTGTGGACAATAGCTATAAAGGAAACGAACTTATTAGAATAACTCATTGCCGCTACATACCTAGCCGAAGGACATCAATCACGTAGAGGATTCCACCGAGGGGAAGGTGGGAGAGAATCATCAAGAGGCGTCAAATTGGCAGGTAAAGTAGAATAAGGAGGTATAATAGGAGAAGGTGGTGTCATTGGGTCAGGCAGAGAAGACACAGGAAGAGGATCATGATATAAATCAAGAGGAAAATCCATAAAAACAGATGGAGATAGACTGTGAAGAAGTAGAAGAGGTGAAAAAGAATGTTAAGTGCTTAAAGAATTGAACGTTACAAGAGAGATACAAATATGCCGTGAAGAAGGATCATAATACCTATAGCCTTTATGTTTTGTGCTATAACCGAAGAAAGCACACCGAACTGACTTAGAAGATATTTTGGTATGCTCATGAGGAGGAAGAAGCACATAAGATGTACGACCAAAAGTATAAAGTTGGTGATAAATGGGTGGTTTTGAGAAAAGACATTGGTGAGGGGTGGCTTAGGATAGAATAAGAGAAGGAAGCTGATTTATGAGATAGACGGTAGTAGAGAGTGCTTCGGCCTAAAATTCAGGGGGAGCGGAATAAGACAACAAGAGAGAATGGTAGTATTTAGAATCTGACGATGTTTTCGCTTCGCAATAGTATTTTGAGCAAGGACACCAGGACAGAACAAGACAAGACAACTGAGGTAGGGTTCCTTGAGAAGTTAAGAAAGAACAAAAAGCTATAGATGCTCCCTACATGAATCAAAGTGAAAAACTTTAATAGTTTTAGAGAATTGAGTGGGGATCATGGTTGTAAAATTTTTGTAGATAGAGAGAAATTCATCACAAGAACACATGAAATAAACCCGTGTATAATGAGAATAATCATTAATGAATGATACATATTACTTAAAATCAATTTTAGAGAGTAGGGGACAAGACCCCAAACATCCGAATGAACTAAATCAAAATAGCTAGTAGAAACAGAAGAGCTAACAGGAAAGGGAGGTGTATATTGTTTGGCTAAAAGAAAACTAGTACAAGGATGCATAGTAGTAGATGAAACATACCCAAGTACACCATGCTAACATAACAAAGACAAACAAGATGCAGATATATGACCCAGATGCTGGTGCCAACAGTCAAGATTGAAGATGGCAAGAATAGGTTGAGACTAGGGAAGTTGAAGATGCTGCATTGTATATAATCCTCCATGTCTACTATCTTTGCTAATCGTCTGGCCACTTGTATGATCCTGCACAACACACGAATCAACAACAAAGTCATAATATAACCCACATTTGCAAGTTGCCCAACAAATAAGAGATAAAGGGCTAATTTGGTATGTGCAACACATTAGGCACATAAAAGCTTCCAAGGATAGTAAGGAGGCCTTGTATAGTGGCAATAAGAGAGGATCCATCAGTTGTAAAGAATCCTTCTAGAATTTTGAGTACAATCTACTGAGTGAGATGATGAGTAGAGGCAGTCATGTGATAAGCAGTACCAAAGTCAAGAATCCAATAAGAATTATCACTTGAGGATTATGCAGTAGCTACGGTAGCAACAAGAAAAATGCATCAGAAGAACCATAATGAAGTTGAACTAAATGAGAAATTTGGGCCTCAAAAACAGCAAGACAATCCTATGAAGACGATGATGAAGTGGCACGATCAACGGATGGAGAAATGACAAGTGCAACTGAGCGCAAGGATGCATAAGAAACATCACCCAACTTCTGAAAACATCAATCCTCAAAATGTCTACTTTGTTTACAATAGTTACAAAAAGGACATGAGCTTCGCTAAGTAGAAACACGTTGGAAACCATGTTGAGAACCACACTGAAAGAAGTTGGATTGGAAATCAGGCTGAGAACTACGTTGAGAGAGCCAGATTGGAAACTAGGCTGAAAACCATGCTGAGAGGAGCCGGACTAGAAACCTGGCTGTCAAGCAACCAATACGGTAAATGAATCCAAAGGTGGAGGAACACCAAGAATTCATTGTCTAGTTTCCTCGGCCTGAAGTTCCTTGATTGCATCAAAGAGAGATGGAGATGATAGAGAATCTGATTACAACTCCCTCAAAATCTAGTGAGAGTTGCATCAAGAATTCGTAGAAACGATACTTGTTCTGATCATCAGGCTTGGATGTAGCACACATGGGACATGCTGTATGAGCTAACACATCAAGTTGGGGCCAAAGAGACGTCATATAGTTATAGAAATTATGAATAGATCATGTACCCTGAGTGGCATGACGAAGTTTCTGCTTGAACTGATAAATACAGACAGAACCTATCTGTGTAAACATTTCAGCAATCTGATCCCATAATTTTTTCGCACCAACAATTTGAGAAATTTGAGGGTGAAGATTTGGGCTAATAGAACAAATTCGCGTTGAGCAATCTAATTAGCACTAGGTTTCGGCTCAACATATTAGACAAAGTTGTAGGACAAGAATGAGTACTATCAATATGCTCATATAATTTACGATAAGCCAGAGTAGCCATCGCCGAGGGTTTCAAACACAAGATAATTAGAGCCATCCAATTTACCATCAATTTGATCACTACTATCAGCCATGATTCTAAGATCAACAAATTAAAGCGGAAGCAAGAAAATATATGGGTGACAAAGACAAAACCCGAGGTCAATCGAGAGATCGAGGTGAAAGGTGAAGTAGAATAGATCAATCGAGACAAAGTCAAAGAAGATATGACCACAATGTTTATGTCGAGTGGATTGCGAAGGCGACACGATGAAGACAATGCCAAATGGTCGACACGATGAAGAGGATAACTGAATTTTTTTTTTCTTGTGGCATAAAAAAAAATCACAAACTTATATCTACTGGATATATTTACCCTATGTTAACATGATTTTTCAGCCGAAACAACTCGTTTTCTTTCACTTAAGTTACGTGGGCGCCATGTTAGCATCATTTTTTTTCGGTGTCCATATATACAGACTTTCACAAGTGCTCATTGATGAAGAGTAAATGTGTCACACCAATGCAAATTTCAGATTTTTGATGTCACAAAAAAAATAATTAGGGTATATGTGTCATAATGGGCATAGTTTAAGATTTTTTGTGGCTTTACCTCTTTTTGCTGAAATATACGAGGGAATTCATAGTTTCCTTAAGCTGCTATTTTGCTTGTTCATATAATTGCTTTAGAGTGATACGTTTCGAGAATGAATTTGTTCTCTAATAATTGGTATATGTAATAATGTATAAGAACCCTTTATATAGATTTGAAGAGGTGAAGAGGTTAGTACTCTTCCTATGTAGGACCAAAGAGAAAGAAGAAATGTTGTAACACAAGGAAGGGTAAAACCTAATCCTAATATGTACAAGATATCTAACATAGAGAACCCATCGCAAGACCCATTCGAGAATACTTGAAAGCTGGTGAACGGAGTGCTCCAAATATGTATGGAGATCTTATGCATATCCATCATTTATCGAAAAATATTTTCCAAACAATAATTCTTTGTCTAAAAAGATTTCGAGCTTTGAAAACCCTACAACAAGTCCGAAAGGACGAAATATGGACTTAATTATTTGGATTTTCTTTTTTGGTCGATAATTATTTGGATTTGACTATGGGCAATGTCGAAGAAGCGTTCCATATTTCTCCAAGTGACAAATGAGACTCGACAACTCCGAAGTTCAAGATTTTGGAGATGGAGTTTATTCTCGAGCGGGCCAAAGATTCGAAGAGTAAAAAATTGGAGGATTTGATTGAACAAAATGAGAGTTGGGATACCAAATTGGACGATGGATGAAACTTAAGGGACTCAATCTCACTTAACCCCAAAATATCATTGCGTCTTTTGTCAGTGCACTCATCCTGAAGATCATTTTCGTTAGTTTTGTTGCATTAGTGTCGGTGTGAAGGAGGATCAAACATTCCTGTTAAACAATTGTTATCATATAAGGGAGAAGGACTTCAAATTACGGCTCCTTCGCGAAAAAATTGAATGATTTGGAAAATAATTTTTCTAAAAATAGCTTTTTGTGTTGCTTATAGGAATGAACGAACGAAAAATATTCTCATCATGGCGAAAATATTTTGATATAAATTGTTATCGATTATAAAAATAATTTTCATTGAATAATTATTTTAAATTATATAAATGATCATTTTTTTAGAAAAATATTTTAAAAAATATTTATTTTTGTGAAACAAACGGAAGGTGCTAGTCTGAAAAGGGTGGAGACGTGAGAGCTATGAAAAGCAGGAATATGATTTATAACGAAAAAGAAGAAGAAGAAGATCGAGGCCAGAAGATATAGAAAAAGACATTAAAAAATAAATCCGACCTGCCGGATTCGAACCAGCGACCTAAGGATTGTCTGCAACTACTACAGTCCTCCGCTCTGCCAACTGAGCTAAGGTCGGATGGATGGTGACTTGTTCACCTTTAAATATTAATCTGTATTTTCGTATTCAGGCAAAACTCTAAATAAGAAAGGCGAAGCTAAAAAATCTCAGAGCGAAAATTTTATTTTACTAATTGGTTTATGATTTTAGTTTTTAGGCTACGTTTGTTTTACAGAAAATGAAGGGTTTGGAAAAGATTTTGAAAAAAAATGGTTGCGTATATTACTTACATAATTGAATGAACGAAAAATATTTTCGTCATCCATAAAAATGTTTAGATATGTTATTTTTTCGGTAATAAAAATATTTATCATTGATGAATTAGATTAAGTAACCCAAACAATCTTTTTAGGATTTTTTTTTCAAATCGTCTGTTTCACAAAAAAAAAAAATGTTGAATACTTTTTGAAATTAATCGACCCAGATTCATCATAGTTTCCTCCTTTCCCATGAAGTTCCTGTGATTCATCCTTTCAATGAATTGTGGGACAGCTTGCTTACGGTATCATTTGCTTGACCGAAACAAAAATTCTCATTTATGAAAAAACTAGCTGTTTAACATATGCTACACAAACAATTGAAGGTTTACCCCATTGGCCACTCTTCTCACTTAAAAAAAAGGAGAGGTGGGAACCTTTAGGGGGGTGGGTGGGGACGTGTGGGTAGGGAGCAAGGTTTCACAATATGCACACACATATCACACACGTTGGCTTGTAAAATAAAATAGAATAGGAACTAAATCCCCCCCCCCCCCCCAAAAAAAAAATGGTGGCCTATAAAATAGAATAGAATAGGAACCAGAAACAATCCCCCCCTCGACAGAAAAAATGTGCTACGCATACACGTGCCAGAGAATGGAGAAAATTTAAAATAAACACTTTGAGTATATGTTTAGGGAGTGATTTTAGTGGAATTAATTACTACTGCTTGAGAAAACCACCCATTTAAGTGCGCACAAAGTCAATAAGCATGCGGCCCTGCTGGTGACGATACTGGGGGGTCGAGAACGCTAGTATCATAGATACATGATTCGATTCTTACGCTCTGCAAAGAGGCATAGCAAAAGTTTGAGATAGTAGTATTAGATATAGGACAGACCAAATAAAATGTGCGTATAAAGAATCTGAAAAAAAAAAAAGTGCGTATAAAGACAAATTCAGATTTTGTTATTCTAAGTACTATATATATTAATCAAAATATTTGGTTTGCTTATTGTTTGACTCAATATCAATTTTACAAGTCTTGAACTCATATACTTGATTGGATCCACTAAAACACAAAAATTCATACTTGACAACACATTTGCATGGATAATCATCCAAAAAGTTATTAAACCTATTGCACGTTGATCAATTCAATTCAAACATTTTACTTTTTTCAATTAAGTCCTAAATCTTTTGACACTTTGCTAATTGAATCTACCTAGCCAATTTCAGTAGAAAATTGCTAATGTGAATAATTATTATTATTTTTAAAAAAAATTCCCGAAAGCATTCTCGATTTTCATTTTTTTCTTCTTTTGAAATTTTTTCCTTTCTTTATTTCCTTTTCTGATACCAAGCTCAACGAGGGATGGCTAGTGACCCTCGTTGTCACAAGTGAGGGCCCACCGACCCTAGCCCGCAATCGGCTAGGCCTTTGGTCCTTACCTGTGGTCAACGAGGGTCGCCAGACTTGATAGAAAAAAAAGTTATAAGAAAATTCAATTTTTTAAATAATAATTATAAAAAAATCTGCCCATCATGCTCGCCATTCTATGTGGCACCATTGACATCGAAATAGTGATTTTCGGTTAAAATTAGCTGGATGGACTCATTTGATGAAGTGTGAAAAGGTTTAGGACACATCATTTCCGTCCAGTGTCCCTCTCTATATGCTGTGGGAGAATTTCGCTAATGCGCTCTTTCCCTTGTGGCCAACGAGGAAATAATGATGCTCACCGAACTAATTCCAACCATTCATTCTATCCCCTTCTCATAAACCACGCAATTGTCATTATTCAAACCAGACCGACAAATTAAAATTATTAATAATATCAAGGACTAATAACCCGAAAGGCGCTAAACTAGTACATCGATAACCAATTCACCCTATCTTATTTTTCGTTAAATTTTTACAGTCAAATCACTGAGTTTGATTACACTCGACAATTGATGGTTAAATTTTACGATCAAATCACTAATCACGTCGAAGCGCTTGGCAGAGGCAAGGCGTCGGACAGCGTACTAGTACATGCCGATCTGGGTGAGAAAATGGTCGAAAGCTGACGACTTCTTAAACTGCGCGATCAGGCGCATCAAGCTGCGATCCTTGTAGAGGACATCGTGGGCCGATTTGAGGGAGGTGACCGGGTCGGTGGCCTGCAGGGAGGTGGAAAATGAAGCTCGGAGGTACTGAGTAATGATCTCCTCGTTCGTCGGGTGGAATATGAAGCCCGGAGGCAAGTCCACGATGCCATCTTCCATGGCAACCCTGAGCTTAAGTTTTTAAGTTTTTTTATTTTTATGGTTTAGTCCAGTTAACTGAACCCAACCCAAAAAAAAAAAAAAATTGTGGTTTTTCTACTATCTGAGCTAAGAATCGAACTGAGCTGAAAATGAACGAAATTTTAGTTTAGTCCGATTCAGTTCAATTCTTAGTTCAGTTTTGACATTCCTAGTTTTTATCTTCCGTCTATCACATGTATATCAGTTTAGGGTTTTTTTTCGTGGTATTAACCTATCGGAAGATAAATTTGTCATAGATATATAAATTTAAGATTTTTGGTGATTAAAAAATTAATTTAAGGTAAGCTTATCACATGTATATTCATTCGGTATTTTTTGTGGTATTAACCCTAATATCAAAACTTGTATAATTTCCGGGGTATGTATGCACCAAACGTCGCATTCGAATTGATAAGGAACGATATCAAACAAAAATAAGTCGAGCCTACGCATCGCGAGATTGGACCATACTCTGTCAATCGGGCACACCGGCTTATAGACCGATGGAGAGGATGGTGGATGTGACGCTTCGACCGCGACTCGACTTGGCCTAAGACCTAACCACTTCGATTGGCCCATCATCTTATTAAATATTGGCACTGGCTTACGTGATTATTCTTCTTCAGAAAAAAGGTTCACATTCATTGCGATGCCCATACCGAACCATCTTTGTTTTTTAGCCTTCAGAATCTTGTGGGAGATCATTTTTTCTGTATTGGGTATATCACATCATTTGATGATATTGTCGATCAGAATTGATGATGCATTTTTCCTTTATCTATAAAACACGGTCGGCGCGTTGGAAAACGATTTGCTTATTGTTTGGTCGATTAGTTGTCGGGTTGGCCACATGAAATAATTTTTCAGAGTTAGCGTCGCGTCGATTTTCCGGAAGCAGCACCGGGTGTTTTGATTTCCATGGTTCTAGAGCTGAAGGAGGTTCCTAAGACTTACCTGAGCTGGAGGTCGAGTTTGATTCGGGTTCAATACTGTATTTTATCGGCAGTTTGAGTTTGGATTCATGGATAGCTATTATTAATTATAGTGGTTATGGATGCTAATTATAATGAAATCATCTGCTGAATGTAATCCTAATTTAAGGGTGAATCAGGATAATCTCGTGTCTCGACTTCTCTTTCTCGCGTTACTCTCTATTCCGACCTTTTTGTACACCTACTCCAAACACTCCATGGGTGATCTCTAATGTGTTGGGACATTCGAAATCCTTTTCATCCATTTCAAGTTCAAAAGCTCCCCCACCAAGGGGCCCCTCCTGTTCTCAGTTGGCCTTTTGCGTACACATTTCATTCCCCTCCTTCGATTCCTTTCTTTTTGCATTATCACAATGTTGTCGTAAAAGCAACTTCAAGAACATGTTGATTTTGTGGGGAACGAGGCATGTTGGCTTTTTTTTTTTTTTTAATATTATTATCAAACCTTGTAATCATGCATCGGGTCCTCTTTGCTCGTCTATTGCGTCGTAGCTGTCAAGTGGTACGTGTTGTCCTCTTCGAATGGGGAGAGGAATGGATTTTTGCATGGGCTCGTGTAGCTTCGGAATTTGGGGTCCGACGAGAGAGGTACTGAAGATTAGGGCAAAATGGAGTTTTCTTTTGGCTGCTTCTTCGCGGTGGGATTTGGAATAATCAAGAATAGGTTTCTCATCTGTTTGATGCCATTTCCACCATTTTTCTGTTCCTTTATCGGGCATTAGATTAGGGCTCAATCTATAAAGTTTTGTGGAAATAGACATTTGATAATTGAGGAGAAAAAAAGGAGTAATACTATAGAAATCGACAATAAAGTTGATGAATCGTCATATGGTTTGTGGATATGATATGATTCTTTCGTCTTTGGCTTCTTCTGTAGAAGGCTTTGTTTTTTTTCCCCACTTCTAAAAGGTCAAAAGTAAAATTCTTACTTTCCTCATCAAATCTTAAGTTAATCGTTGTAAATTTAAGAAAATGCATAAAAAAAAAACTATATGTGAATTTGCATGTTAATATCCACAAGCTGTGAAGGTTTTGAGTGCTTAATAATAATAATAAAAAGATAAAATAAGTGAACAACGCAATAGTAAAAGGGAAAAATAAATAGCTCAATCACTCTTGAAAATCAGGGATTTCTGATATGAAATAGAAAGATCTCACTTTAAATATGCTCTCAATGAGTAGGTCTAGCTGAGAACTTTCCCATTTACACGAAAATGATCGTAGGGATCATCATCTTTTGGCGTAGTCGAATGCTAATTCGTTCCACGCGTAATCGGACCCTTGAATTTAAGATCTCTAGTTTCTATAGACCAACTTCCCTCATAGACGCACTTAGGTAGTTGGCTACTCCATCTTGCTATGCCTTTGGATGTCCAATTGACCTGAGCTTCCTAAGGACCCGTTTGGTAATATTTACATTCAAAAAAATGATTCTAGAATCAATTTTTTTTATTATGTTCATTGAATGAGTTTTAGAGAATTAGAACGCATTGGTAATTGCATAAAATTTCAGTCCCTGGAACAAAAACGCATTTGATGAATACACAAAATTTCTATTTTGAGAAATAATTTCTATTCCAATTTATCATTTAAATCAAATAATTACATAATCACATTTAATGACTTTCTTCAAACCCCATAGCTGTGATCCTCCTGTACCATGACATCTTTTTGGCCAAGATAGGGATGCTTCAAATGCGGATGGTCATTGATGCAGCATGGTACTCAGGGTTGACCTGATCCATGCCTTGCAGGTGCCCAACAAAAGTGAGAGAAGTCTATCACTGCCTTTTGATTTTCAAAAGTGTTCTTTTTCTTAATAAGCAACTTTTTTTTTTGTTTCTCAAAATTGGTCTAAAAGTGTTGCTAAGAGCAAAATAAGAATAAGAATAGTTTGCGTTACCAAATACGTTTCTGATCCTTTTTTGTTCCTGAAAACAGAAATAGATGAACAAAAACATTACCAAACATACCCTAAACTAATTGGAAGTGACTCGAGTATGATACTTAACTTTATCATCATTTTGCATCTCCTAGTTATCAAAACCTAGGATTTAGAACCTTAAACACCCCCCCCCCCAAACAAAAAAAAAAAAACCTAGGATTTAGAAAGATATTAGGGAAGCTACTAGTTGGCGACCCTCAATTTGCAAAATTAAAAGTACTAAATTATCGATAACTAAGGCCGAAAACATGTTGACAACGGAAGGGGTTGAAGAGGCGACCCGGTCATATGATTTCGTCAGTGATATTGGCGTGGAACACTGGGTGATGCGGTGATTAGTGGATGCTAGATATCACAGTCGAGAATCGAGTTCATTGACCATCGATATTTCTACCTACGAGATAACATGTCACAAGAGGATGTGACCATGAAGAAGTATGGAGAATCCCGCGGACATATGGATGGAGCCCATCCCTCCGGACAAGTGCGAGCTCAACTTGGGCTTGATAGACGTTTGTTGCGGTTGAGTGCCCACCGGTGTGTTAGGAGAGCCGGCATGAATAAGGGGCACTATGATTTTACTGCAAACATCGAGCCTTGGTGGAGAATTATTAAAATATGCCTCAAATTAAGCTTATCATGCGAAACTTGATCCAATAAACATGCGATCCATATTATTTATATGCTTATAGCATAGGTGCCTACAGTTGGATCGAATCACGCACATATCTGATGTTTTAATCTTCTTTATTAATTTCTCCGGTAATTTCATTCTCTCGCATCTGGAATTTAATAGTAAGATCCGTTAGCTTCTGTCATTTAAGAACAATTATTATCATTCAGCAAGAAATTTCCTCGGTTGTTCGCTCGATAATACAAGAAAGTTGAATAGGAGAGCCTGAGAAAGAGAGGTGCCCCCATCATCACATGTCTCGTTCGACCGATGAGCTTGCTAATAAAAAAGTGGCTAACAGCTTTGAGTTTTTTTTTTTTTTTTTTTTTGGGGCGTCGTTGCAGCAACAGAGAAATTAGATTTGAATAAGGTGAAAAAATGGCAGGTTTTAACCCGGTTGTCCAATTGAAAAGCTACGATCGTCCTTCAACCTTCTAATCATTGAAGTTGTACCTTGTTAGTTCTCCGTGACTTGAATCGAACATTCTCGTGCTCTGACCTTTTGAAATATTAAGTAAAGCAATAGGTCAACTCCGACTCCATTCGTTTAGCAAAAAATGTAATGTTTCTAGAAAATGTTTTTTAGGAAATCATTTTCTAAGAAAAAAAAATATTTTGCGGTATTTGATTGAAATTTGAAAATGATCCGAAGAATATTCTCCGCCGTTTGGGATGGTTCATTCATGTTTAGGCTCCATGAACCGGAAAACATTGATGAAATATTTTCCTTGACTCATTATTCTCCATGGATTAAACGCCAAAAATTCGATTTTTTTTCAAAGAAGTTATTTTCCACAAAACGAACGCAATCTAAGGCTTCATTTGTTTTGCTGAAAATGCGAGGTTTTCAAAAAAATATTTTTCGAAAAGCTATTTTTCAGAAAAATGAAAATGTTTTCTAGCGTTTGGCTAAACTCTGAAAAAGATCCAAAAAATATTTTCTGTCGTTTGGTATAAAAAATCAAATTGATTTTCGCATAAACTTTTGTGCCAATTTAGTTCTAAACAATTTAATCATGTCAGTTAGTCTTAAAACTTATTTAGTCTTTTTGGCCTATTTTGTTCATAAATTTTTGAAGTGCCTATTTATTCAGCACTAGCCTCCTACATGGTACAGTTGGAGTCAACTGGAAAATTTATGCAATTTTAAATTTTTATAAATATTTTTTTGGCAACTCTAGACAGAAGAGGATGAGTGACCCTCGTCAAGTTGAAGCGAGGGTTTTGCCCTCACCCGTGGCCAGCAAGGGTTATGATGCCCTCACCTATATCAGAGAGGATGCTGGCTCGTGATTGTAGCTTCTGAATTGGAAAAAATAAAAAAAAATAAACTTTTGAAATTTCAACAAATTGTAAAATTTGTCCACGTCATTGCCATACCATGTAGGACGATTTCTGTTTGGATGAAAATTTTAGTTTTTGCATATATATCTTAGAATCACTTTTTCCATGTTTAGTGCATATTTGGTTCATTCTTGCCCTTTCGTCATCCGAGAAGCCATTAGGAGCCACTCCTTATTCAGGCCCTCTGGCACTAATGTCCATTGCTTGCTCTCTTCGGACTGGATTGTTACAAGCCCACCCGCTTTCGTGTGGTTTGTCCCTAAGTCACATACCTATTGAAGGGGTTTGCTTTGATATCGTATTGTGACGATCCCGTATTAATTTTTTTTAAGGTTTTGTTTACTTTGGCTTGTCTCATACCGAGCCTTATGGTTTTGTCTTTTGGCATACATGCACACACTCTTCTAGGAGGTTATCTATCTTGGTAATGCTTTGAATTGAGGACGCTTAATTTTAGAGTTCCAAAATAAAACTTGTCGTTACATCTAAAGACGCCTCTATGGAAAATTTCATTTTTCACATATATATCTCAAAATCTCTCTCTATGTTCGATGCACAGCTCAATTCATTTTGCCCCCATCACCATTCTAAAAGCCTGCTAAGAGCCGCTCCTTGTCCAAGCTCTTTGATCCCGACATCCAATCCTCGCGCTCATCGGACTGGATCGTTATATCAACTGTATAGAAACCCTTTGATGTAGGCCTCGCCTCATGTGCTTGTGTATATGAATTGAACCCTTGTGTAACGGAACAAATAGAATTTTTCATGTCCTCACTTAAACATGAGGGAGAACTAGGGGGTTGTATGCTAAATAATAAGCGTACGCATTGATAGCTAAGCGATTTCTTTTATGAGAATGAAGATTTATCTCTTCTCAAAAATTGGAGAGGCATAGATATGTTTAAGGAGTCTCAATAAGGTAATTTTCCTTGTACTACATATGAGTATGGAACTTATAATTTGCCCGCCTATCTTATCCAATGAGAATGTAATGTTGATTTCGCGCTCAATGAACCGAGAAGAAAATTGCAAAACATGAAAGAGCGTTTGCTTTATTTGGAAATGACAAGCGAAAGCTCTCAACACTCAAAACCCCATGACTCCCATCTCTCCTTTTGGCATCTCCCATCATCATCTCTTGGCCCTCCTCTTTTTTATTCTCTCTTTGCTCCCTTCCCTCACGTCCCTCAATCACTTTCGAAATCTTGTATCCATCCGGCCAATAATGTATACCCAAAAGAACCTCGAAGGATGAGAAAAATTTTATTAAAATTTCAAATAAAGATTTAAAGTCGCACTATTCTCGACTTTTTTAAATGAGGATATGAAATGAATCTTATTTAAATAAGGGCCGAAAGTGACGAAACCGTCCCAAAAGTACCTCAAACAAAAAGAAAAATCTTATTATCAACATTCACACAATTTCTTTTTCACATTTTCTTTCGCCCTTCGATTTGGGAGCCATGGACGCTTCAGTCTCGACAAACCCCTTGCTCAAAATGTCTTCATAGCAAGGTGGGGGGCACACATCTCAGGACACCCCTCCTCTTGACCCCAAAAGAAAAGAAAAAACAGAACAAAACAAATCCCAGAATCCCAGTAGAAATCGACACATGTGAAGGGTGAAATCATATGAATTGGCTCTGTGCTTGAGCTTATGACTTTTGTAAGAATCTTGTGGGGGAATCCTCCTTTCTCAACCCCAGCACTCGGGCGTGAGCGAATGGTCCCTTCTCGAGTCTCGGCAGTAGTCATAGACCATGTGGTGAGCTTGTACCCATCTCATCGTGCGGTACTGCTGCCCCGTGAGGCCGCCCGAGCGGTAGGGCGAGGCGGAGACAGGGTGGCACCAAGCCGACGAGTAGGCGGAGCAGCCACTCGCCTTGAAATTGGTGTACCGCGCGACGAAGGGCTGGAACCGGTAGTCGGCCTTGTACTTGCCATCCTCCGTGGCCCACGACGAGGCGTCCCATATGGACCCGTACAGCCACATCGGCCTCATCGGGAAGGTCGCCGCGCTCTTCTTCGGGTACCTCCTTATGGGTATGTCGTCCACGAGGAATCTAAAAATTCGCGAGCAAAGGAATTATCTCCAAAGTATGATGCTTATTGTGATTATCATCACATAATTAACCAGTAATCAAGAGTTACTTGAAGAAATTAATAGCTAATGGACATAACCCTTTCTAAAAAAAAAATTGTTTGCTACATGGAAATAACATTCTTCCTATTGTACGTGTTACAAAAGAGTCCGCATCAAGGTTACTTTTACACATTTGGTCCCCCGCAATCTCAAAATTTAAGATCCCGTCCCTGTCTATCCTCGTGCTACTAGTGTTTCCATTTCCCCCGTCGCATCATCAGCTTTCCTAACATTCAAAGGTACCAGACTAGACACCAAGAAAACCATATTCACTGTATTATATAGTCAGTGAGATCACTCAGACCAAAATACATCAAAGTGACAAAATCCTAATGGTAACGATCGATTGATGTCCCGACAGTTGCCGCTGTGCTGAAGAAACCGATCCCGCTCGTACGACCGGTGTCGGGTTTCCGATTGCGACCACGCGCTAGTCGTAATGACCAATTAGATGATGTGAAAACGAGGAGGGGGAGAGAGAGAGAGAAGAAAGAAAACGATTCGACTTACATGAGCTCGTTGGGTCTCCAAAGGATGGCGTAGTGATGGAAGCCTTTGGTGGGATCGAACCAGAGATGGAATTTCATCTCTCTGCCGATGATCTTGCCGTCGCCGCTCCCTCGGATGTACACATTGGTCTGCAATGTGTAGGGCTTCCCGAACGTGGTTCCCAGGAACTCTATGTCCACCTCATCGTGAACCCTGGATGAGCCTCGCCGTTCGAAAGCTGCCATTTTTTTTATTTTCGCACCCCAATTTGATTAATTTTCTTTCTCACCAAGGGAAAAAAAATATGTCGGCCATAAGCTTCGCGAAAATAAATAAACAAAAAAAAGAAATTAACATAAAAAAAAAAGTCTTTCCATTTACGACTTTGACTCCTATTCATATTGGGGTCGCACTATATTTTTTAGGAACAATGCTAAATGCCTATGTCGAGTTTTTAAACCGGTTTAACATATCTAGTGTGATTCTAGATTTAGCGACGATATACGTTATTAGATTTTAAGCTCCCAATGGATTGAATGACTAATCGTTCGACGTCAATTATGTTCATGTCCTCGGTCCAACAAAATAGGTTCACACGGGTTAAATGGTAAAAAAAAAAAAGAAGCTCTTGCTGGAGATTGACGAGGCAAATGTATGAATTCATCCTAGTACTGTGCACCCATCTACCCAAATGCAATATGTTTCGATGGCCTCTGTTCATCATGTTCCTCACATAGAATGAAGTTATGACCCCGGCGGTGTAACCCGGTTGGAGCTTGATGGATGCGCCAAAGTACCCGGACCGGAATGGCTTGACCGACTTGAACCCGCTTCCTACATCCAATTCACCAGTCCAAGTAAATCAAACGCAAGATTTTGAACAACTAAATCAGCACCGACAAGACCCAATATCCTGGGGAGGACCTGAGGTGCTGTCAAGCCAGATGGTCAACGCGCTCTGGTCAACCCTCTGATGCTGAGCGCCCCAGAGGTTCTTGAACCCCTGGTAGAAGCTCATGGACCTGAACCTCGAGCTCGGCCAGTACCCCGGCGACGGTGGCCACTGGGCATTGCCCGGGCATATCGGCAGCATCAGAAACACCGCGAGCAGCGAGAGATAGAGCCGAGCCATCGTCTCCTTTCTTCTTTCTTCTTTCCTCTTCTTCTTCTTCTCAAGGCAAACAATAATGCAAGAGAGCTTCACTGGATGTATGTTTTATGCCTGGGGGTGCTTAAATGCGAGAGAGCGAGAGCGAGAGAGAGAGTGGGCGAGAGCTGTAGGGCAGTACAGTTGATATAAATAGGAAGATTAGTGGGTCCCTCACTTCCTTTATTAAGCAATTAACCATGGTCACGCACAAAGATTATCTATATATTCCGGATAAATGAGTCGAATTCCTTACCCGGACAGGTCTTTGAAAAGCTTAACGGAACGCGGGAAATTAAATTTCTATAAGACTTTCTGGTATTTTCCTCCTCTCAGAGAAACAAAAAAAAAAAATTTGGTTGGAATTGACAGGGCTTGAAGGTCATCAGCCTTGGATTTACGTAAAATAATTCTGTGTTTACAGCCCATTTTTCTAGAAGACAGATGGAATTAGCCGCAAATTTACAATAATCTCTGAATACTTCGTAACCACGATGCCCAGAAGGAGTGATCCTCGTTACGAAGTTAGAAAGCTGGTGTGGGCAATGCGTAATGTGTAGATGTGGGGATGCATGAGATGTCTTGTATGCGACGACTGCTTGTGTTTTCTTGCCTTTAAAGAGAGGAGCCTATTGAACTCTTGCTTTGCATGGCTGGAAAGCTAGGAAAAGGAGATGGAGAGACATGTGTTGCGAGTGGTGGGTAGATGAATGTCTCTTAAATGTGCTCTTCTTCTTTTTCTTTTTGGTGGTAAAATTCTGGCTGTTCATTTCACTTTTTGATGCTTCGAATCTCAATTTCATTCACTGCCCACAATAATTTGGATCCCGTGCAAGGACGAAGCCGTATACTTGTTTATCCCCACCCTCCATTATATCTACATGCCCTTCTGTCTCGGCCTTTAATGCAGAGAAAAAACTTTACCCATTTTTTTCCCTTGCGAAGCGATAGGATCGGAAAGAGGGAATCGACCTGGTTATCCTCTCTAAAAATTTGTATGGCTTCACATCCGTTACGGCATATTCGACTTGAGCTATAACTCATTCGTTTGCTCAAATTGACACTTGGGACGAGCTGGAATTAGAAAATCTCTGCTAGTGAGCCGGAGCAAAATGGGTAAAACATTATTGACATACTTGATGCTCTTTTTTTTTCTTTTTATGAAGTAAAGCATCATAGACATTATTGACTCCTGGGAAGCCCTTTCTTTTTCACCGTTCACCTTCCGTTTCGGTTCGGCTCTTGGCAGTGGATGGTAAAAGGAGGGACAAGATGGATCCTGAGTGGGTCCCGCACGTGATTTGATTGCAAGTTTGATGCCTGTGAGCTGAGGTTGTCGTTTAACGGGGGCAAATTAGTGTCCGGACGGAGAGGTTTATGTTCAATAAAGATTTGATTAATTGCGCGTAGGCCATGCAGATTACCATGCAGTCATCGGGGGCATGACCATCATCTAAACCCTAAGCTACACAGTTTTGTTTTTCACACTCAACTATGTTCAAATTTTGACGTTTAGAAGATTTCTCAAGTGGGGGGGGGAGAAGTTCGCCTGGTATTTATTGCTAATGGAAAAATTATCCGAAAAATCGTAAATCATCGCATTTTTTTCAATTAAATCCTAAACTTTTTAATTTTGTTAATTTTTTTTCAATTGAGTCATAAAATTTTTCATATTTTGCTAATTAAATCACTCGCCCAAATGTTGATTGCAAATTGTTTGGTGATGGCCGGTGGAGGTCGCTGGCCTCGAGGGAGGGTCGCCCTCGCTTGGCCTAGCGAGGGTTGCCATTGCCCGATCTGACAAGGGCAACCCTCGCTAGCCTAGGCTCAAGTGTCCCTTGCTATAGGCCAACGACCTCCGCTGGCCATCATTGATGGCGATGGAGGGTAGAGCAAAGAAAAAAATAAAAATAAAAGACGAAGAAAAAACTAAAGGAAAACAAAGGAAATTAAAAATAAATAAATAAATAAATCAAAACAAAATCCATGAAAATTGTCCATGTCAATGCTGCTCGAGCCATGTAAGATAGCTAACATCAACTATAGCATTTTTGGAGATAATTGGTTTAACTGACTCAATTAACAAAATGTGAAAGGGTTCATGCTCAATGTGAAAAGGTTCAAGACTCAACTGGAAAAACTGTAATATGCGTAGCTCTTTTTGGACAAATTTTCCTATTTCTAATGGTTAAAATGACAAATAATTTAAGGCCCAATTTATGCCATTTTTTAAGGGGGAAGAGGTAATTATTTCCTTTTCGCGTCAAAATCAAAACCTATTCTAATTCTAAAAAATTATGAAAATAAATTGCACATAATCTCAAATGACTTTTTAAGAAACGGTATCCTCAATATTAATTGAAAGTTGAATCTTGAATATTAAAAGTGAAATTACCGTATGACTGCCCATAACAATTGAAAAGTAAAACCATTGAATAGAAGTCTCTTCAAAGTCAAACAAACCCTCGGTCCTGATAACGGAGTCATTTTGAATTGTCTTTTACTTTTTCCATTTTATAACTTAAATATTGTCGGTATACAATTTGACATCTATAAAATAGAAACATTCGAACTTCCGTGATAATTTTGGTGTAAACGTTTTGCAATTAATGTATATTTAGGGATAATTTTTGTGCAAACGTTTTGAAATTTATCTATATTTTGCGGGAAAGTAAAAAAAAGTCTTGTTGGCAAAAACAATCAGGTGCTGCTTCAGAGGTAGCTCAGCTTGGCATTAAAGTACATTTGTTTTGTAATCTAAGATCTTTTCCATTTGGGCAGTAGGAAAGATTTCTTGAAATTCTGATGAATCTTTGAAATCAACCCCTTACACTTTGAAAGTCATGATAGTTTGCGTGGTCTGAATTGAAAGTAACGAATAGTTTGCGTGGTCTGAACTATTACCACGAAAGGAACGACAGTGTAGAAATCACACTTCAAGAGTAGGTTATGGGTCGATTTCCTCCGATGATGCACCAGGACGCACAAATCAATCAAATTCGGCTTGACCCTTGTCGGCACACTATACGGCCATTCATTCCTCAAATAAGGAATCAAATAAAGGCAAGGCTCTTCCATTTCTTATGTTTACTGCTGTGCAAGTGCAATGACAGTGACTGAGGTCATCTCTTGCGTTTACATCCAACAGTGTTGTGAAGTAGGGTAAACTCTCCATGTCAGATTTTACGGCGTGGATTGTCGACTTGCGGTGTCTCGAAACTAAGGGTGATAAGTTCCCGATTTGATCCGTTCTCCTGAAGAACCGTAACCGTCTGTTGATCCCGATTGCTAATTTGCTAAAACGGAACCGGACTGATGGTCCCGGGAACTGGACCAAACCGAACCAACAAATGGACCGGATTGGACCAGACAAAAAAAAATACGTAATTTTTTCAAGTTTTTCGACACTAAATTGAATGAAGTGCTAGAGGGATAGGAAGAGGCAGACCAGAATTTGCGGACAGAAGAACATTGAGCAAGTTGAAGGGGCCAAGGAAGAAGAAGACGGTGCAACAACTCTAATGTTTTTTACTTAAAAAAAATTAAAACAAAAGATTGGTCCAGTTCTGACGGACTGATCCTATGTCCTTATAACCGAAAACTAAGACCGTCCAATCACCGATTTTAATTTTAGGACTCGAGATTGCACTTGATCTCTCTAAAATCGAGATCCTGATCCGATCGCTATGATTTGCTCACCCCTACTCGAAACCATAATATCTTTTTTTTGGTAAGGTACTCGAAACCATAATATCTATGCTCAATTGTCCGATAATGAGCTATTTGATGGGCAATGAATTATAGATGGTGGCCTGTCAATTAGAGGCTTGGTGCAAGCATGCAATGCCATAATCACAAGGCGGCAAGACCGCGAGGATGACCGCAACCAACTCAATATAAGGAAAGATTAGTAATCATGACCGCAATAATTGTGTGCTGCGGATTTCAACACAAGGACTTTATACTGTTTATACACTACTAAAAAAAAAAAGGATATATGTATTTTTTAAAGAAATCTAAAGCCGTGCGATGTAGACCGATTAAGACTTCCTTAGAACCTGTAATTTCCATTGAGGTACCGATGCTTTTTTCCATGGAAAAGATAGCAAGTGGTTCCTCCATGAAAGACATGAATGGGAAAAAGAGTGATTAAAGATGTGACCTTTATAATGACTTGTGACATTGGGGAAAATAGGGTCAGCCTAGTTTTCAGGAAATTGGGAACGCTACAACCGAATCCGTGAAAACATTATAGGTTTCGAATTTTAAAAATTCGAAAAACCGATTCTAAAGATAAGTTACAGCCTTTGTGTTTTTCTTATATATGTTTTCATGTTACCCTACGGTATTCCATGCTTCTGATATGAGTATGTATATATAAAATTATTAATCTGAACTTTTATTTTCAACCATATCCATGATTGAGACCTTTACTTTGTTAATATTTCTTATTATTCATGTTCTAAATATAGCTATAATTAGTGGACTGTAGCAGCAATCACAGTCATTGCAAGTGGTAACACATCGCAATTGTCTAATTAAAAATATGTAGAACTTGGGTGGATCCTAAATCGATCTTGAAACCTATGACAATGTGGGTTCTGATTCTAAGGTATGATAGGGTTCCGAGTTACAAAAAATAGAGAACCGGTCCTGACAAGCAAGTTTCAAGTTCTAGGTGAGACGCGGAAGAAACTTGGAACCGCTCATCTCTAGGCAAAAATGCCCTAGAAATTTTAAATTCTATGGAAGGAGTACGGTTGAGTTCTGAACATTTTATCACCTAAAGTCAAGTCAAAAATTTTCTTTTAAAAGGTGTAAACAATTCATTTTTATCCTCCGCATTATAATCACCGAAGTATTCGCTTGGAAACTTTTTCGCATTGGCTAAAAGATTCAAGATTCAATTACAATGATTATGAGTTTTGAACAAGTGTATAAAATTCAGGGTGCCCAATATGGCAATAATTATTTGAATAGCCAAATTATAAATTCAACTGCCCAAGATTTTGCCTCGTCTACATTGGATCTGATGCCTTGCAAAGCTTTGACTTTTGACCATGAAAAGGTTGCCGAAAGAGGGAACTTCTGGTGGCCTAACAAGCCATACCCTAAGTTTGCTCCAGATCTGATAAGTTTGGCAGTACAAGCCTTACAATACCTGTTCCCTAACCACGACCTGTGCGATGAAACATTTTACAGGACCAATAATTTCAAGACCTACCATGTCCGCACATCATTTGAAACAAAGGGGTGGGGCAGAAGAGAAAAAAAGAGAGAGCAACAAGAAAACATGATCCCTAAATTTTGGGACAGACATTTACAACATCAGTCGATCCCACCCTCGTAAATTGCTGACTTTCAGGTCCAATTCACATTCATTGACTATGTGCTCAAGGTAGGTCTGTTCCACCCTAAGACCCCTACTCTTTTAGCTCCTTTCTTGGACCAAAAGAAGAAAAAGTGATAGTTGAAAACAAAATCAGCATGATCAATATATATATTTGTACTAGAATAGTGACACTGTTCTGTCGGCCAGAGGAAGAAATAGCTAGGTGAAGGTGACGAAAAATGAGAAAATGGGGCCCTTCATGGCCGACAAATCAAGGCACTCACAAGAATTTAGGTTGATTTTTATTATATTTTTCAAATCTCCGGTACCCCTTTTTAAAGTAAATTTAGATAGGAGCAGTTTGATTTCTCGGTCATTATTACAAAAATTATTTAGTTTGGGTACGTTTTGTTACCAGAAAACATGCTAGGGACTTTAGAAGCATGCTCTCAAAGTGTTTGGAGGAGAAAATTATCCAAAAAGTCATAACCCTATTGCACTTTTATCAATTCAATTCTAAATTTTTTAAGTTTACCAATTGAGTCCTAAAACTTTTTACTTTTTTGCCATTGAATCTTATTTAAATGGAAATCACTGACGTGGATGTCGACCGTCCTACACGGTACTGCCGGCGCTGACATGGACAATTGAATCTTTTATTTTTTTTTTCATACCCTCGCAGGCCTCTGAAGAAGAAAACCAAAAGAAAAAATAAGAAAAAAAATTAAAAATTATTAAACTTTTCTGTGTGCTCTGTTTTTTTTTTTCAAAAATAGCATATCAAATCCATATTTACAAGGACAATCATTAAGTAAAGCATCATCCGGAGTCTTGTGACCTCTTGGATTCCATTCTCTCTCTTACATCTGAAAGCTTTTGGCTTCATTAACCTCCATCATTGGATGAATAAGGTCCATGTTATCGACAAAACCTTAAGGAAGAAGACAACAAGCGAGGCTCGCATCAGCCATGCAACTTGTTCAACTAATTACTCCATTTTAATAATGTCTAGGTTCTACTAAACATTTAAATATTGTCTGGACGAAACCGTATAAATGTTAATATTATCTTTTCAAGAGACCCAACAAATATCCTTTTGAGTAATAAGACTAAAAAATAGACACTATTGTGCTGCCCCGTGCTCGCATAGATTCCACATTTGATTAACGTACTCTACTCTTCACTTATTTTAAAAAAATAAAAAAAAAGAGTTGAATTTATCGCAAAGCATATACTTGGATTTGCTCTAAGGTCTGATTAATTTGTATGAAAAGGGAAAATACCATTCAATTCGTTAGCCGATAAAATTATCAATGCAATTTATCTAGATTTATGACTGACGGAATGCACTTCATGAACGAGATCAAGTCCCCTTTTGCATGTCCATTGGATTTACGAGGTCGTTCGATCGTTCTAATGCATCCGGATGATTCCCTTAGACTATGATAGGGAAAAATTTATACGTTGTGACTTAAGTTGAATAAGTCACAACGTATAAATTTTTCCCTATCATAGTCTAAGGGAATCATCCGGATGCATTAGAACGATCGAACGACCTCGTAAATCCAATGGACATGCAAAAGGGGACTTGATCTCGTTCATGAAGTGCATTCCGTCAGTCATAAATCTAGATAAATTGCATTGATAATTTTATCGGCTAACGAATTGAATGGTATTTTCCCTTTTCATACAAATTAATCAGACCTAGAGCAAATCCCAAGTATATGCTTTGCGATAAATTCAACTCTTTTTTTTTATTTTTTTGTAAAATAAGTGAAGAGTAGAGTACGTTAATCAAATGTGGAATCTATGCGAGCACGGGGCAGCACAATAGTGTCTATTTTTTTAGTCTTATTACTCAAAAGGATATTTGTTGGGTCTCTTGAAAAGATATATTAACATTTATACGGTTTCGTCCAGACAATATTTAAATGTTTTAGTAGAACCTAGACATTATTAAAATGGGTAGTAATTAGTTGAACAAGTTTGCATGGCTGATGCGAGCCTCGCTTGTTGTCTTCTTCCTTAAGGTTTTGTCGATAACATTGGACCTTATTCATCCAATGATGGAGGTTAATGAAGCCAAAAGCTTTCAGATGTAAGAGAGAGAATGGAATCCAAGAGTCACAAGACTCCGGATGATGCTTTACTTAATGATTGTCCTTGTAAAATATGGATTTGATATGCTATTTTTGAAAAAAAAACAGAGCACACAGAAAGTTTAATAATTTTTAATTTTTTTTTTATTTTTTCTTTGGTTTTCTTCTTCAGAGGCCTGCGAGGGTATGAAAAAAAAAATAAAAGATTCAATTGTCCATGTCAGCGCCGGCAGTACCGTGTAGGACGGTCGACATCCACGTCAGTGATTTCCATTTAATAAGATTCAATTGGCAAAAAGTAAAAAGTTTTAGGACTCAATTGGTAAACTTAAAAAATTTAGAATTGAATTGATAAAGTGCAATAGGGTTATGACTTTTTGGATAATTTCTCCTCCAAACACTTTGAGAGCATGCTCTAAAGTCCCTAGCTTGTTTTCTTGTAACAAAACGTACCCAAACTAAATAATTTTTGTAATAATGACCGAGAAATCAAACTGCTCCTATCTAAATTTACTTTAAAAAAGGGGTACCGGAGATTTGAAAAATATAATAAAAATCAACCTAAATTTCTTGTGAGTGCCTTGATTTGTCGGCCATGAAGGGCCCCATTTTCTCATTTTCCGTCACCTTCACCTAGCTATTTCTTCCTCTGGCCGACAGAACAGTGTCACTATTCTAGTACAAATATATATATTGATCATGCTGATTTTGTTTTCAACTATCACTTTTTCTTCTTTTGGTCCAAGAAAGGAGCTAAAAGAGTAGGGGTCTTAGGGTGGAACGACCTACCTTGAGCACATAGTCAATGAATGTGAATTGGACCTGAAAGTCAGCAATTTACGAGGGTGGATCGACTGATGTTGTAAATGTCTGTCCCAAAATTTAGGGATCATGTTTTCTTGTTGCTCTCTCTTTTTTTCTCTTCTGCCCCACCCCTTTGTTTCAAATGATGTGCGGACATGGTAGGTCTTGAAATTTATTGTTCCTGTAAAATGTTTCATCGCACAGGTCGTGGTTAGGGAACAGGTATTGTAAGGCTTGTACTGCCAAACTTATCAGATCTGGAGCAAACTTAGGGTATGGCTTGTTAGGCGCACAGAGAGTTCCCTCTTTCGGCAACCTTTTCATGGGTCAAAAGTCAAAGCTTTGCAAGGCATCAGATCCAGATGTAGACGAGGCAAAATCTTGGGCAGTTGATTTATTATATTTGGCTATTCAAATAATTATTGCCATATTGGGCACCCTGAATTTTTATACACTTGTTCAAAACTCATAATCATTGTAATTGAATCTTGAATCTTTTAGCAATGCGAAAAGTTTCCAAGCGAATACTTCGGTGATTATAATGCGGAGGATAAAAATGAATTGTTTACACCTTTTAAAAGAAATTTTTGACTTGACTTTAGGTGATAAAATGTTCGAGACTCAACCGTACTCCTTCCATAGAATTTAAAATTTCTAGGGCATTTTTGCCTAGAGATGAGCGGTTCCAAGTTTCTTCCGCGTCTCACCTAGAACTTGAAACTTGCTTGTCAGACCGGTTCTCTATTTTTTGTAACTCGGAACCTATCATACCTTAGAATCAGAACCCCACATTGTCATAGGTTTCAAGATCGATTTTGGATCCACCAAGTTCTACATATATTTTTAATTAGACAATTGCGATGTGTTACCACTTGCAATGACTGTGATTTGCTGCTACAGTCCACTAATTATAGCTATATTTAGAACATGATAATAAGAAATATAACAAATAAAGTCTCAATCATGGATATGGTTGAAAATAAAAGTTCAGATTAATAATTTTCATATTACATACTCATCATCAGAAGCATGGAATACCGTAGGGTAACATGAAAATATATAATAGAAGAAACACAAAGGCTGTAACTTATCTTTTAGAATCGGTTTTTCGAATTTTTAAAATTCGAAACCTATAATGTTTTCACGGATTCGGTTGTAGCGTTCCCATTTCCTGAAAACTAGGCTGACCCCTATTTTCCCATGTCACAAGTCATTATAAAGGTCACATCTTTAATCCTCTTTTTCCCATTCATGTCTTTCATGGAGGAACCACTTGCTATCTTTTCCATGGAAAAAAGCATCGGTACCTCAATGGAAATTACAGGTTCTAAGGAGTCTTAATCGGTCTACATCGCACGGCTTTAGATTTCTTTAAAAATACATATATCCTTTTTTTTTTTAGTAGTGTTATAAACAGTATTAAAGTCCTTGTGTGTGTGAATCCGCAGCACACAATTATTGCGGTCATGATTACTAATCTTTCCTTATATTGAGTTGGTTGCGGTCATCTCGCGGTCTTGCCGCCTTGTGATTATGGCATTGCATGCTTGCACCAAGCCCTCTAATTGACAGGCCACCATCTATATTATTATTGCCCATCAAATAGCTCATTATCGGACAATTTGAGCATAGATATTATGGTTTCGAGTACCTTACCAAAAAAAAGATATTATGTGTTCGAGTAGGGGTGAGCAAATCATAGCGATCGGATCAGGATTCTCGATTTTAGAGAGATCAAGTGCAATTCTCGAGTCCTAAAATTAAAATCGGTGATTGGACGGTCCTAGTTTTCGTTTATAAGGACATAGGATCAGTCCGTCAGAACTGGACCAATCTTTGGTTTTAATTTTTTTTAAGTAAAAACATTAGAGTTTGTTGCACGTCTTCTTCTTCCTTGGCCCCTTCAACCTTGCTCATGTTCTTCTGTCCGCAAATTCTGGTCTGCCTCTTCCTATCCCTCTAGCACTTCATTCAATTAGTGTCGAAAACTTGAAAAATTACGTAGTTTTTTTTTGTCTGGTCCAATCCGGTCCATTTGTTGGTTCGGTTTGGTCCAGTTCCCGGACCATCAGTCCGGTTCCCGTTTTAGCAAATTAGCAATCGGGATCACAGTCCGGTTACCGTTTCTTCAGGAGAACCGGATCAAATCGGAACTTATCACCCTTAGTTTCGAGACACCGCAAGTCGACAATCCACGCCGTAAAATCTGACATGGAGAGTTTACCCTACTTCACAACACTGTTGGATGTAAACGCAAGAGATGACCTCAGTCACTGTCATTGCACTTGCACAGCAGTAAACATAAGAATGGAAGAGCCTTGCCTTTATTTGATTCCTTATTTGAGGAATGAATGGCCGTATAGTGTGCCGACAAGGGTCAAGCCGAATTTGATTGATTTGTGCGTCCTGGTGCATCATCGGAGGAAATCGACCCCATAACCTACTCTTGAAGTGTGATTTCTACACTGTCGTTCCTTTCGTGGTAATAGTTCAGACCACGCAAACTATTCGTTACTTTCAATTCAGACCACGCAAACTATTCATGACTTTCAAAGTGTAAGTGGGTTGATTTCAAAGATTCATCAGAATTTCAAGAACTCTTTCCTACTGCCCAAATGGAAAAGATCTTAGATTACAAACATAATGTACTTTAATGCCAAGCTGAGCTTACCTCTGAAGCAGCACCTGATTGTTTTTGCCAACAAGACTTTTTTTTTACTTTCCCGCAAAATATAGATAAATTTCAAAACGTTTGCACAAAATTATCCCTAAATATACATTAATTGCAAAACGTTTACACCAAAATTATCACGGAAGTTTCGAATGTTTCTATTTTATAGATGTCAAATTGTATACTCGACAATATTTAAGTTAAATAAAATGGAAAAAGTAAAAGACAATTCAAAATGACTCCGTATCAGGACCGAGGGTTGTTTGACTTTGAAGAGACTTCTATTCAATGTTTTTACTTTTCATTGTTATGGGCAGTCATACGGTAATTTTCACTTTTTAATATTCAAGATTCAACTTTCAATTAATATTGAGGATACCGTTTCTTAAAAAGTCATTTTGAGATTATGTGCAATTTATTTTTCATAATTTTTTAGAATTAGAATAGGTTTTGATTTTGACGCGAAAGGAAATAATTACCTCTTCCCCCTTAAAAATGGCATAAATTGGGCCTTAAATTATTTGTCATTTTAACCATTAGAAATAGGAAAATTTGTCCAAAAAGAGCTACGCATATTACAGTTTTTCCAGTTGAGTCTTGAACCTTTTCACATTGAGTCATGAACCCTTTCACATTTTGTTAATTGAGTCAGTTAAACCAATTATCTCCAAAATTGCTATAGTTGATGTTAGCTATCTTACATGGCTCGAGCAGCATTGACATGGACAATTTTCATGGATTTTGCTTTTGATTTATTTATTTATTTATTTTTAATTTCCTTTGTTTTCCTTTAGTTTTTTCTTCGTCTTTCTTTATTTTTATTTTTTTCTTTGCTCTACCCTCCATCGCCATCAATGATGGCCAGCGGAGGTCGTTGGCCTATAGCAAGGGACACTTGAGCCTAGGCTAGCGAGGGTTGCCCTTGTCAGATCGGGCAATGGCAACCCTCGCTAGGCCAAGCGAGGGCGACCCTCCCTCGAGGCCAGCGACCTCCACCGGCCATCACCAAACAATTTGCAATCAACATTGGGCGAGTGGATTTAATTAGCAAAATATGAAAAATTTTATGACTCAATTGAAAAAATTAACAAAATTAAAAAGTTTAGGATTTAATTGAAAAAAATGCAATGATTTACGATTTTTCGGATAATTTTTCCATTAGCAATAAATACCAGGCGAACTTCTCCCCCCCCCACTTGAGAAATCTTCTAAACGTCAAAATTTGAACATAGTTGAGTGTGAAAAACAAAACTGTGTAGCTTAGGGTTTAGATGATGGTCATGCCCCCGATGACTGCATGGTAATCTGCATGGCCTACGCGCAATTAATCAAATCTTTATTGAACATAAACCTCTCCCGTCCGGACACTAATTTGCCCCCGTTAAACGACAACCTCAGCTCACAGGCATCAAACTTGCAATCAAATCACGTGCGGGACCCACTCAGGATCCATCTTGTCCCTCCTTTTACCATCCACTGCCAAGAGCCGAACCGAAACGGAAGGTGAACGGTGAAAAAGAAAGGGCTTCCAAGGAGTCAATAATGTCTATGATGCTTTACTTCATAAAAAGAAAAAAAAAGAGCATCAAGTATGTCAATAATGTTTTACCATTTTGCTCCGGCTCACTAGCAGAGATTTTCTAATTCCAGCTCGTCCCCAAGTGTCTAATTTTGAGCAAACGAATGAGTTATAGCTCAAGTCGAATATGCCGTAACGGATGTGAAGCCAATACAAATTTTTAGAGAGGATAACCAGGTCGATTCCCTCTTTCCGATCCTATCGCTTCGCAAGGGAAAAAAATGGGTAAAGTTTTTTCTCGTGCATTAAAGGCCGAGACAGAAGGGCATGTAGATATAATGGAGGGTGGGGATAAACAAGTATACGGCTTCGTCCTTGCACGGGATCCAAATTATTGTGGGCAGTGAATGAAATTGAGATTCGAAGCATCAAAAAGTGAAATGAACAGCCAGAATTTTACCACCAAAAAGAAAAAGAAGAAGAGCACATTTAAGAGACATTCATCTACCCACCACTCGCAACACATGTCTCTCCATCCCCTTTTCCTAGCTTTCCAGCCATGCAAAGCAAGAGTTCAATAGGCTCCTCTCTTTAAGGCAAGAAAACACAAGCAGTCGTCGCATACAAGACATCTCATGCATCCCCACATCTACACATTACGCATTGCCACACACAGCTTTCTAACTTCGTAACGAGGATCACTCCTTCTGGCATCGTGGTTACGAAGTATTCAGAGATTATTGTAAATTTGCGGCTAATTCCATCTGTCTTCTAGAAAAATGGGCTGTAAACACAGAATTATTTTACGTAAATCCAGGCTGATGACCTTCAAGCCCTGTCAATTCCAACCAAATTATTTTTTTTTGTTTCTCTGAGAGGAGGAAAATACCAGAAAGTCTTATAGAAATTTAATTTCCCGCGTTCCGTTAAGCTTTTCAAAGACCTGTCCGGGTAAGGAATTCGACTCATTTATCCGGAATATATAGATAATCTTTGTGCGTGACCATGGTTAATTGCTTAATAAAGGAAGTGAGGGACCCACTAATCTTCCTATTTATATCAACTGTACTGCCCTACTCTCTCGCCCACTCTCTCTCTCGCTCTCGCTCTCTCGCATTTAAGCACCCCCAGGCATAAAACATACATCCAGTGAAGCTCTCTTGCATTATTGTTTGCCTTGAGAAGAAGAAGAAGAGGAAAGAAGAAAGAAGAAAGGAGACGATGGCTCGGCTCTATCTCTCGCTGCTCGCGGTGTTTCTGATGCTGCCGATATGCCCGGGCAATGCCCAGTGGCCACCGTCGCCGGTGTACTGGCCGAGCTCGAGGTTCAGGTCCATGAGCTTCTACCAGGGGTTCAAGAACCTCTGGGGCGCTCAGCATCAGAGGGTTGACCAGAGCGCGTTGACCATCTGGCTTGACAGCACCTCAGGTCCTCCCCAGGATATTGGGTCTTGTCGGTGCTGATTTAGTTGTTCAAAATCTTGCGTTTGATTTACTTGGACTGGTGAATTGGATGTAGGAAGCGGGTTCAAGTCGGTCAAGCCATTCCGGTCCGGGTACTTTGGCGCATCCATCAAGCTCCAACCGGGTACACCGCCGGGGTCATAACTTCATTCTATGTGAGGAACATGATGAACAGAGGCCATCGAAACATATTGCATTTGGGTAGATGGGTGCACAGTACTAGGATGAATTCATACATTTGCCTCGTCAATCTCCAGCAAGAGCTTCTTTTTTTTTTTTTACCATTTAACCCGTGTGAACCTATTTTGTTGGACCGATGACATGAACATAATTGACGTCGAACGATTAGTCATTCAATCCATTGGAGCTTAAAATCTAATAACGTATATCGTCGCTAAATCTAGAATCACACTAGATATGTTAAACCGGTTTAAAAACTCGACATAGGCATTTAGCATTGTTCCTAAAAAATATAGTGCGACCCCAATATGAATAGGAGTCAAAGTCGTAAATGGAAAGACTTTTTTTTTTATGTTAATTTCTTTTTTTTTTTTATTTATTTTCGCGAAGCTTATGGCCGACATATTTTTTTTTCCCTTGGTGAGAAAGAAAATTAATCAAATTGGGGTGCGAAAATAAAAAAATGGCAGCTTTCGAACGGCGAGGCTCATCCAGGGTTCACGATGAGGTGGACATAGAGTTCCTGGGAACCACGTTCGGGAAGCCCTACACATTGCAGACCAATGTGTACATCCGAGGGAGCGGCGACGGCAAGATCATCGGCAGAGAGATGAAATTCCATCTCTGGTTCGATCCCACCAAAGGCTTCCATCACTACGCCATCCTTTGGAGACCCAACGAGCTCATGTAAGTCGAATCGTTTTCTTTCTTTCTCTCTCTCTCTCTCCCCCTCCTCGTTTTCACATCATCTAATTGGTCATTACGACTAGCGCGTGGTCGCAATCGGAAACCCGACACCGGTCGTACGAGCGGGATCGGTTTCTTCAGCACAGCGGCAACTGTCGGGACATCAATCGATCGTTACCATTAGGATTTTGTCACTTTGATGTATTTTGGTCTGAGTGATCTCACTGACTATATAATACAGTGAATATGGTTTTCTTGGTGTCTAGTCTGGTACCTTTGAATGTTAGGAAAGCTGATGATGCGACGGGGGAAATGGAAACACTAGTAGCACGAGGATAGACAGGGACGGGATCTTAAATTTTGAGATTGCGGGGGACCAAATGTGTAAAAGTAACCTTGATGCGGACTCTTTAGTAACACGTACAATAGGAAGAATGTTATTTCCATGTAGCAACAATTTTTTTTTTAAAAAAGGTTATGTCCATTAGCTATTAATTTTCTTCAAGTAACTCTTGATTACTGGTTAATTACGTGATGATAATCACAATAAGCATCATACTTTGGAGATAATTCCTTTGCTCGCGAATTTTTAGATTCCTCGTGGACGACGTACCCATAAGGAGGTACCCGAAGAAGAGCGCGGCGACCTTCCCGATGAGGCCGATGTGGCTGTACGGGTCCATATGGGACGCCTCGTCGTGGGCCACGGAGGATGGCAAGTACAAGGCCGACTACCGGTTCCAGCCCTTCGTCGCGCGGTACACCAATTTCAAGGCGAGCGGCTGCTCCGCCTACTCGTCGGCTTGGTGCCACCCTGTCTCCGCCTCGCCCTACCGCTCGGGCGGCCTCACGGGGCAGCAGTACCGCACGATGAGATGGGTACAAGCTCACCACATGGTCTATGACTACTGCCGAGACTCGAGAAGGGACCACTCGCTCACGCCCGAGTGCTGGGGTTGAGAAAGGAGGATTCCCCCCACAAGATTCTTACAAAAGCCATAAGCTCAAGCACAGAGCCAATTCATATGATTTCACCCTTCACATGTGTCGATTTCTATTGGGATTCTGGGATTTGTTTTGTTCTGTTTTTTTCTTTTCTTTTGGGGTCAAGAGGAGGGGTGTCCTGAGATGTGTGCCCCCCCACCTTGCTATGAAGACATTTTGAGCAAGGGGTTTGTCGAGACTGAAGCGTCCATGGCTCCCAAATCGAAGGGCGAAAGAAAATGTGAAAAGAAATTGTGTGAATGTTGATAATAAGATTTTTCTTTTTGTTTGATGTACTTTTGGGACGGTTTCGTCACTTTCGGCCCTTATTTAAAATAAGATTCATTTCATATCCTCATTTAAAAAAGTCGAGAATAGTGGCGACTTTAAATCTTTATTTGAAATTTTTAATAAAATTTTTCTCATCCTTCGAGGTTCTTTTGGGTATACATTATTGGCCGGATGGATAAAGATTTCGAAAGTGATTGAGGGGACGTGAGGGAAGGGAGCAAAGAGAGAATAAAAAAGAGGAGGGCCAAGAGATGATGATGGGAGATGCAAAAGGAGAGATGGGAGTCATGGGGTTTTGAGTGTTGAGAGCCTTTCGCTTGTCATTTCCAAATAAAGCAAACGCTCTTTCATGTTTTGCAATTTTCTTCTCGGTTCATTGAGCGCGAAATCAACATTACATTCTCATTGGATAAGATAGGCGGGCTACATTATAAGTTCCATACTCATATGTAGTACAAGGAAAATTACCTTATTGAGACTCCTTAAACATATCTATGCTCTCCAATTTTCTGAGAAAGGATAAATCTTCATTCTCATAAAAGAAATCGCTTTAGATATCAATGCGTACGCTTATTATTTAGCATACAACCCCCTAGTTCTCCCTCATGTTTAAGTGACGACATGAAAAATTCTATTTGTTCCGTATACACAAGGGTTCAATCATATACACAAGCACATGAGGCAGAGCCTAATCAAAGGGTTTCTATACAGTTGATATAACGATCCAGTCCGATTAGCACAAGGATTGGATGTCGGGATCAGAGAGCTT
>JAGVVM010002192.1:0-34568 GCA_019149425.1 Psidium friedrichsthalianum
ACTATGTAGGTAGATTTTTATTGTTGCTCGTTGACAGTAACTTTGTACAGAGGATAAAGTAGGCAGTCCCAAAGGTACAAGCTTGGGATATTTTGGTGCCAACGGACAAATTTTAGGTCAAATGACATATGGAGATTTACTGTGGCTTTTGCCTGAAAAAAAAATTAACTAAAAAATAAACCACTGAGAATTCTCATGCTCTCAAATATTCTATTCTCCATAAACATTGTTAAACATAAAGTTCCCAAAAGCATATTGAACTACAAGTAACTAATTAGGCTAGACAAGCAGGCAAACATATGGTTGAGACAAAGAAAAGAAAGTATCAAGCACAAAGAACGAGGAACAAAATGCAGACGCTGAAATCCAAGTACTAAATGGGTGAACCTACTGGGCTTATTTTTGTACATCATAATGGAGACAATTCCGCTTTCCTATCCGTCTGCGTCATAACAGTGAAAGATGGGGCAGAGTAAAGAGCAACTACGGAAATAGGGGTTAATCACCGGGGGCACTGTACCTTTTCTTTCCTGAGTACTTGTGGTACTAAGATAAATGAGGAACATAAAACCTATACGCAAATACTCACCCTCCACATGTTTCCCGTCATTTTTTTTATGTTCCAATATAGCTCATCCTGCGATTTAGGCCCCTCCACCAAATGGGTGAACGAAGCGAATTTGCAGAAACAATCTTAATGACACAAATCGCGTAACAATAGAAGTCCAAAACCGCGGCGCATCACAGGCAACAGTATTACAAAATGCAAGCACAAAGCGAAGAACGCGGAAAGAAAAAAAAAAACATCACGCCCAACATCCCGAAATGTTAGATTCCCTAAAGAGGATCCAATGATTTACCTTATATTATTCCCCATCACCTGAAAAGAATCCGGCTTGATCCAGTTTCATAAACTTCATCTTTGCCAAACGAAAGATCTACTTCTCCGATTTATCCTCTAAAAAAGACAACCGATTCAGAGCTTCCTGCGACGCAAAATTCCAGCCACCACTGACTGCAAATCTCTCTCTCTCCCGGGAGGAAGGCACGAACTCCTGATGTAGGGTGTGAACGTTTTGCTGTTAAATATGGTTGGGTCAACTCAAGATGAGAGTGAGAATGGAAGAAGAGAAATGTTGGGAAATGGATGTTTATTTCTTAGTATGACCGAATCTTTCCCACTAGCCAAGGCCACACAGGAGGAAAGTGTGAAACGGAATTAATAAATTAAATTCACTTGAATGGTAAGAGACCCAAAAAAAGAACTTGCCCCCTAAATCAGCAACACAGAGCACAGTCCCCGGGCAAAAAGGGTCAGCAAAGGAGACACAGCCAACGCATCCTCAAGAGTGGTTTTATAAAAATTCGCAAAGGGAACACTGAGTGTGAAACACCCCCTTGCGCAAAACCTGACACCACCAACACCTATGTCATTTGCTTATCTGTCTCTAATCCTGTCTGTTTTATCCTCCCAAAGAGACTCTCACACACACATATGACTCCAGATTCAAGTTTTGAGAAGTGAAAAGAACTCAAAAACCCAGAACAGACTCCACTTTCAATTCACAGATCTTGATTCCCACATTTGCTTTCTTGAAACTGCAACAGCTCCTGCAAAGACAGAAGAGCAAACTTTTTAGTATTGATGACGAGTTGAGCAAAACCTCCAAGGCATTAGACAGCAGGCATCAATTTTCAAGAGAATCTATCAGGATAGCCACGAACAGGAAGGCATCAATTCCAACAAGATTGCCTCAAGTTAGTGGTGAAGGTGAGAGCAAATCAAGGACCGGGACTTCGGACCACAACCCGCGAATCCACCAAAAAACACACTCCCCAGGTTCTTAAAATACCCAATTAAGAACATGCTCAGCTCGAAAAACGCAACACCGAAAACGTCACCAAAGCGCCAATTTTGCGCAACGAATGAGAGAGATCGTGCAAAATCCAGCTCCAAAAGAAGGAAGTACCAAGAAAAAACAACTGCCAGGACTAGGAAGCTCGCCGACCGGAAACCAATCAGTTAGAAATCGCAAAAGTTTCTAGCAAAAAGCAGGGGATTTCACATTGAACCACTTAAACTGATTAACAAGAGAAGAATGGAGTTCCAAGAACAGAGGCGGAGGAAAATCAGAGGACGGAGCTCTTGATACCACCTAATCGATGCCCTAACTGCACTTCCCTCTTTTACTCCTCCTCCCTATCTTTCTTCCCCCTCCCTCTCTCCGACAGGCATAGAGAACCAAAACAGGAATAATCACAGCAACACCAACAGTGTTTTCCCTTCTTTTGCAGGAAGAGAGCACTATATCCTCTGCAGTGGCAAAAGCCAAGAAGAACAATCCCACCTCAGCAAAATAACCCCGACCCCAACAACGACAAGAGGAAAAAAACACACGCACAAACATATGAAAGCGGAAAAGAAAAAAACAGAGAGCGAAAATGCTACTCTCGAAAAGATGAGCCGTTCCTCTCCTTTTGACAGCCACCAGAGCTACACACTTCACTGCTAACAAAAAGCCAAAGCCCCAAATGTTCCCTCCCTCTCTCTCTCTCTTGCTTAGCCTCTCTTAACTTTCCTTTGAATCAGCACCACCGCCCCCACCACCACCACTTTTCTCTCTCTATACCTCTCTCCCTCTGCTCACATCTCAGTTTTTTTCACCACCCATAATATAAATGCTCCATACTTTTTAATCCTCTAAACATATTAGAAGCTCGTGTATCATTTTCCATTTTTTCTTGCAAAGATGCATTTTTTATTGTCGCCCCCTTTCTAACATAACTTGGGCAAAGCAAAGGATGAAGCTTTTTCTCTCTTTAGAATGAGAACCATGAGGACCCCACTCACGCTCACTCTCTCTCTATCTCTCTCTCTCTCTCACTTTTTCTCCCTCTACAAAGCGATGCACGCCAATCTGACAGGGATAACTTTGTTGCCCCCTGCGAGAAATACAAGCTGACTGTCCTCCGTTATGGAAGAGAGAGAGAGAGACAAAGAGAGCAGAGACTGTGTACAAGAAAACGACCCATCCATCTCTCTCGTACTTTGATAATAATGGCATCCATCGCCAATTTTTCCTCTCGATCCTTTGTTACTCTGCTTCGCCAAAAGAAAAAAGAACTACGGTTCTCGCGGTTTTGCTTGCTTATATATCAAACTAAACATGTACTTACGAGGTCAAACCATTTTACACTTGGTTCCACGATCATCCTTCATGTGTCCACGTTTCCAGACGTGCTCTGTAAGTATCGATCCCCTGTGAATTTCGAAGGATCCGAACGATTTTCTCCGTGGCCGAAGAAGATCAATACGCTTTCTTGTGTTACTACTGATCAGAGGACTGGCAAAATATTATCATAACCAATGTGCTTGGAAGGGTGGTTTTCAAGCATAATAAATGCAACAACTTTATGAATATTCAAAGAGCCACTTCCAAATATAATTTAAAAAATTAACATAAATAATGATTTCTTGATTTTTTTTTAAATGGTGAACTGTTGCGTATGATAGCCATTGTTGGAGAAAATCTGCAAAATTATCTATATATGTTTGAGTTATATCATGAGCAAACTCTCTGATCAATTTATTCTTTTGGCCTTTGCTATTTCATGTGGAAAGATATATTGAGTTTTATCGTGTCAATAAGTTTTTTTTTTTTAGCCTTATCTCTAAGTCTCCTCTCTCTGACTATTACTCTGTCTCTTTGGCCAACACGAGAGTCAAATTTGCACCTATGATACTAGCATATTCACCCGTCCAATCCCTTTACTAACAACATCGCATGTCGATGGGATTATGATGTCAGATTTATCAATATCGAACCGTTAGAATTTTGAGTAAATAAAATGGTTATGACTAAAATCAAACATCACGTAAGAGATGCACGTCCTGATAATAACGCTTAGAAGCATAAGTGCTGTGTGTCACTTCTCCTAACTGTTTTTTATCACACAGGATCCAAGGCTTCTTAAGTACAAAATACTTCTCTCCACCTAGCATTTACGCAATATAAATGATATGTCAGTGCAAGCTATTTTCGATAAGTGAGAGCCTAAATAATCATTATATTATTGATGGTATAGAATCGAAGATGTCATCTATGAGAATTTGCAAAAGAAATAGTTGACTATTATCCGTATCTTCATATTTTTTTTCCTCAATATGAAACTTTCTCGCGACGTGTGAACCGCGCTTCACAGTGAAATAGGTTTTCGGTGTTATATATTCATGTAATATAATAAAAAATAAATTACTGAAAATGACGAATACTATATTATATTTTTTGAAGAAAAAAAAATCATGAATATTCCATGAAAATTTTAGCACAAATTTAGGTGAATCCATTGAACGCAATAATGGGAAACTAAAATGTGTAGAACCTAAACTCTTGCAAACATAAGTCGATTGGAAACTTAATCCAAGTATCGAGGGAAATTTACATATTCACAGAAGTTGAAATGAAGACTATTGACATTACATATACGCGTGAAAACTTAGATTTTTAGATTTCACTATCTAATTACATTTGAGACAGGGTTAGTACTTGCCCGTGACTGCTCTTTTGATATCATTGTCACTTTATTGGTTATTTTTTAAACTCGTCATCATTTGATTTCATAGGCGTGATTAATGATATTCATGACCTTAATTTTTTTGAAGATGTATAAATATTAAGGTCTAAAAGCACTTTGAAATTTTTACTATATTTCATCAGTTAAAAATGCTTTTCTATGGTTAAAAAAAATTTCGATTTTATTTTAAGCAATACCTATCACACAAGATACGTATGAACTTATGAAAAGGCTACGTGAATAGTAGAAATTGAGATTACTTTAAATGTTGTTGTAAAGAAAAGTTAAGATTAAGTTGAAGAGAAACTAGTTATTTTAATTTTTAAGAAATTGCAGACCAAGATAGTGATAAAGACGATAAAAAATTGTAATTTTAAATTATAAATTAAGTAAAAACAAAAGGAGAGAGAGGTTACGTGAGCTGGGTGAATATAAACAAAATTAAAAACATTAAGAGGAGGGCTTAAGGAAGGGACACATGTCCTTCCCTAAACCTTCCTTTAGTATACCTTTTGTCTAATCAAGGTGTTAGGAATCGCACACCAATTCCAAAAAATAACCCAAGCAAACAATCCACAGTAGCAGATATATCAATAAAAGAACAAAATCAGAAGAACACACCAGAGAATTTGTTATCGAAGTTCACCCAAACTTGGGCTACGTCTCCGCGCAGAGGCACTCTGCGAATCCACTAGTCTTCGAGAAAAGTAGGAATACAATCAATGATCTTCTCACAAGATCGGGGCAAAAAAAGATTGAGAACACTCAAGAAACCCTCACGGCTTCTTTCTTTTTCTTTTTCTCTGTCTTCGCTACTTTGCGCTTCTCCTTTTTCTGCTCTCTTCTATATGACGGCTACTGCCTTTTCATCCCTAATATAAGAGGTATAACTTTTAACCTAGAAGCAAATAAAAGAGAAAAGACAAAAAAGCCCTTAATGAAATATTTTGGCTTCACACCAACAATCTCCCACTTGAAGACAAATATATTTGATGCACCAAGCAACTTTGCATCCTTCCTCTTTAAAAACTAGTAACTGGAACTTGTGCCTCTGCGATACTCCTCATCAATTAACATGGAGTAATACCAATAGTAGTATGTACAGAAAGTATGCTTCTTTCTGTCTACTACCTTGGTAAACATGTCAGCTGGATTCTTTGAACTTTCAATCTTTTGTAGCTCTAACTCGTTATCTTTCAATGCTGACCTGTTGAAGTGATAACGCTTCTTGATATGTCTTGTCCTTGAGTGATAAGCTGCATTCTTTGCTAAGTGCACTGCACTTTGACTATCGCTTTGATTGATTGTGTAAGATTTATGTTATGTTGAATCTGCTACCTTATTTTTCCCCTTCAGTGGGGATACACAAGTTCAGTAGCTACAACATTGGACTTCTTATCATGTGCAAGTCTAGGATAGAAAACACATAAAAAAAAATTCCGTTTGCAGTAATATTTGGAAAACTGAACAAATTAAAATATAAGGCAAAAGTTAAAAATCAGAATAAAACTGCATGTAATATGCATTAATGAATGGGCCAAAAAATCATATTGGATAATTAAAAGGTCATACTAGAGGAGGAAAAAAAATTTAAAAATAAAATAACAAGCTATGTGTCTAATTGTAAAAACAGAAATACAGAGTAAAGAAAAAAAGGGCAAGAAGCTTCTTTCACAATTTCAAAGTATGTTTGATTGTTGCTACTTTAATTGATGAAGCACATGATGCGATCACAGAGACCCTACAATAATTACAGTCACCAGAAATTGAAAGTTAAAGAGATTCACACGCTTTATTGTCTCTGAAAATCATGTGCTTAGCACCCAATTCTCCTAAAAAGAAATTCCCAGCTTCACCAACAAGTCTTGCGACCTCGAAATTTTTTGGGATTAGCGGGGAGAACTATCCTTGAACTCATGGTTTCAAACGGGGTGCCATCTCAAGGCTGGTGGAACTTTCTGTTGTATTTATCAAACCAAGGGAAAATTAAGTAGAGAGCTTAACAAAAGTTAAGGTAAATCCGCTGCAAGATTTAAATTAAGTAAAGAGCAAAGAGTAAAGAGTCCATATCTACGCTCATATGTCTAGTAAGCATTTCGACCTAAAAATATCAATATTTTTAGTGAAAAATCAATTCCGGGGAATTGTTTTTGGACTTTCCAACGTTTGTATGACCGTAAAATATTTGAGCAATGGAAAGTATATTTCATGGACTAAAAACAAATAAATTTTGATCGGAGAAAACGACTTTTCCTTATGATAAAAAGAAAGAAAAAAAATCAATTCTTAACAATGCAATGTGTCTTTAGTGGATTTCACTTACTATTAAAATTACCAAAACTAATTCTTTTCTCATCTTGTTTTTGGTACATATAAGCGCAAGAAAATTGTTCATTTTAAGCTGAAATTGAATTTCCTGAAAATATTCTCCAGTAACGGCAAGTTTTCGGTAGAACAAACGGACTATGTATCCCAATAAAGTGCCCACGAATCTAATTAACCAACAACCAAAGGAAACTACAATTTGTTTATGATCACGAAACTGCAATTTGTTGATGATCAGTCATTTGAGAAGGCATCGAAAACAACAAATGGTTAAAGAGTGGATGGAAAATGTTCAAAAGTGAAGTAGAAGAAAGGGAAAAGCTTCCGTGGGGATTCAATGAATCAGATGGAGTCACTTTGATATGTGACCTCGAGAAGTATAACATGATCACCCCAATTATTTAATTACTTGACTAGTCCAATCAAAATCATGAACCATCTCCCCTTCTTCTAGTGGACAAATAGTGACCACATCCTCTTCCTTATCTTTACTTTCTTTCTTTTTTTCAAATTTATTTATCTGTCCAATTATTTATTTAGTTCTCTCTTTTTATTTCTCATCTTTTTCTATTTTGTCTTCTTTGCTGAGTCCTCACATGCACTGCTCCAATCTACTCCTCCCAATGCCACTAAACCCGATCAAGAATGTGCACCAAATCTCGTGGTTTTGGTCATATCCTCACTTCTTTTGAACCACATCCCAACACTGATTCCCAGCTTTTTCCAAATGCTGGAGTTATTTAATTCCTTGATTAAGAATCTCGTCACCTGCACAACAAAACCCCCTTCTTCTTCTTCTTTTTTTTATAAACAAAACCCTCTCTTACATAATGCTGGTGTCAGTTATGTGAGGCGATCCACGGCTAGGTTGAGATTGATTCCTGAAGAAATGTCGGTTCTGGTCTGTCCTGATCACAACCTGAAACCCTGATGAAAATCTGGTCTCAATCTCTGGGAGAGATCCCATCGACCAACGAGGCTGGTCGGATGGATGCAACCTGGGTCTTTGGAATGGAACAGTTCATTGCATCGTCAAGTCTCATTCTGTGTACTGCTCTTGGAAGACCAGTGTAGGGTCCTGCACGGGCAAGCTGGATCTTTTTGCATTGAATTGATTTATATAGCTCATCACTTTCTCTTGCCGTAGATATATGTGTGTGTGTGTATGCCCACTCAAACCAAAGTGGGGTTGGGGCAATGGGGATGTCAATTTGTGCTTGGCCTGTTTTTGTGAAGTTTGACCCCGGCCATGTGGTCTTGCCATTGGCCTATTTGAAGGGTCATGCCCTACATTATCTCTGTGCACTTTCTTGGAGAATGATCTATTTTCATATATGATGGAAATAGTAAACATCCCTATGCGCAAAGGAGGGGGGACCAATTTGTTTTAGTGCCTTTTATGTGTTTTAAATATCGAGGATGGTTGTTGATGGTATCTATTCGAGAACGTGTTCTCTCTCACTTTTTTTTCTCATAGTTTTGAAGGTAGGCTCCATCGTGTACAAATGGTTGGCGCGCTATCATTGGTGGTCGCACTCAATGATACCCGATGGTGTGGACCTGACGATCGACCACGTCCTTCTGGAAAAACCAATCCCCGCAGTAACCCGGGTCAACAGAGGAGAACGATAACGAGTTCACCTAACTATTGAAAAGCGGAGTCAAGCGAGGTCGACGTGAGAATCAACTTGACATCACGTGAATGCTAACTTGTTATTCTTTTTAAAGATATGATAATGTCTAGAACAGCTGAAAAAGTCGAACTTGATTGTAATGCCAATGACTCGGATCTCTCATCTAGTTTTCACATGAGCCTTGGGGTCCAACCAGGATGACCTCTCCCCATGTGAATCCATTATCTTCTTCTTAGCGAGAGAGACTGATCAGAAGAAGTACATTTCCTAGCCAATGGATTAAACTAGAGATGCATCTAAATGTCCTAGTGATTAAAAAGCCACACATTTCCATCTATGAATATGCCTTTTGTCACTCTCTCCCTGCTTTGGCAATGATAATTGCAAACCACATGGGACTAGATTCCCTCCTGCCCATGTAGTATAGTTATTTGAAAGAGGTACGTGGAACTAATGATGGTAGGCAATGGTCGATGTTGATTTGCTTACCTGCAAAATCTCCTGGCTCTGAATGCCATAGTTTCAGCAAAAGGGTTTTGGTCCAATGATCAAGGGTAACTGAGAATTACCAATTAATAGGGAAAAATAAAATGTTACTAGGGATTTGGCAATGCTCTTGTGTTCTTGGTTTGGTTGAGTAATCATTTGTGATCTTTTGGGACTATGAAAACACTCATATATATCATTTGGCATGTCTTTACGAGGATGCATATGTAAGGTCACACTTATGATCGATGGTTTAGGATCTACAATCCTAGTAATTTTACAACTATTGTAGGATGGGATTTTTTTTTTTTTTTTGCTTACAGATGATATTGGAAATTCACTAATGTTTCTTGAAATTTATCATCATGGGTAATTCGAGAAAATTAACATAAGGATTTCCAGACAAGAAAGTCAATGTGAGGGCTTGATTTTGAGACAAATAGGAAGAATCCATGAAAAGGAAAAGGGCAGCAAATCCCACACGAGTCATATGACAAGTTCTATTGAGGTTTATTGATCTTTACACTATGAAGAGATAACGAAGACAATCCTATCGAAGACGTGTGTTTTAACAAATGAAAAAATACTCAAACAATAAGAGCAGAAATTTCTTTAAAATTTGCTGGAAAATACAAAAGAGGAAGAAGAAGCAGAAGATAGATAAATCCCCTGCTTGACAGATGGCACAAAATCCTGAGATGGTGAGTTTAATATTTTCTTTTTTTGCTTCGACGCTCGAGCGTCGTTAAATTAGTCTTATATGAGGCCAAAAAAAAGTTGACGTTCGTGCGTCATGATATGTAAATTCTAGGCTCGCATGAAAAGCGGAATGTGTTGAAAATGGTCTCTCTTATCGAAGGTCGCATTGGTCGTGCAATGTGCAAGAACCTAAGCAACACTCTTTCACATTGAATTCTCTTTCAAGATGTCAACATGTTCATGAATTTTAGGCCGTCTAATTGCCAATTTCCCGCGGATCGAGGACTGCTGTTCAATCAATTAGCAAGGAGATCTGGCAACTGAAAGCGCCATTTTATGGTGACATGAAGATAGCAAGTAATAAAAAAGAGAAATCGATATTTCAGATTAGGCATGCAGCTATGATAACTCGAGATAAAATACATGAACAAGATTTAAGCACAATTTTTTTGACATTAGGAATATATTTTCATCCCTTTTTTCTTTGTTTTCCTTTTGCTTAAAAGAAAGAGTTGAGATCTCCATCCTCAAGAGTTGCGACAGCAGATATTGGTGCATCAGGAGATTTTCATCGGTTCAAATCCCACCAATTATACACAAACTGCACTAAATTAAGGATACCCCGGTTCATGAGAGTTTGTAGGGTATGCTCTAAACTAGCAAAGCATCCGCCCTTGTGCCTACGAATCATAAAAAAAATATATATAGGCTTGACAACTTCGTAAAAGTATCTAAAATATATATATTGCTCAAAACACTATCAAGGAGTAGTGGAGACTCGAGATGCATTTCTAAGCGTCACGATCTTAAGATAAAATGAATCACTTTATCTTTTGCCAGATCAAGAGAAATCTCAATATAAAGAGGGAAGAATGACGATAGTCTCGAAATTCGTATCGGTAACCACCTAACTTTCTCCTCACCTGCACTTTTTTCCCTCTAAATCTAAAAGAGAAACAAAAATGCACACTCTCAACAATTTGAAGGTGCAAAAGGATGGAAAAGATTTTTATAAACGTCTCCAAACTATGTTGGAGAGAGAGAGAGAGAACCCTAGTGATATGGAAGTGGGGACTGTGACAAGTACAATGCAGGAACTTCTTTTCATAACACATGGGAATCGAGAGAGAGAGGATGGTCCTGAATCTCCTGGACTCTCTTTCGCAGGCCCCCCCTCCTTTTATCGAGAAGTGCCTAAAGTTGCTGCTTGAATCATGGTGAATTGTTTTTCTGGCCAATTGGCTTTGGAGAGAGCCGAAGAGCATGCCGTGCCATCATGGGGCTCTTTCCTTCGCCCTCACATGCACGCACCTTTCCAACCTCTCTAAATTCCTCCCCCCAGAGAAAAATGAAGAATGCAATATTATGTGCCAGTTGAGTTGGTGATGGTAGATCAAATTCGAGTGTCTCAAATTTGCTATATTAATCTCTTTTCGCTACGTAGACCTGTTGGACAAGTGGCTCATGTCGGATTTGAATTGGGTTATAAGTGATCCAATTCAAATTGATCCATATAACCTATTTATGACCCATTCATTGTAATGCAAATTTCTCGACTCAATCCATAGCCGACCCAGTCCATATTGTTAAAACACTTTCATTTTTAATCCAATTTAAGAAAACTTGTTTCTTATAAAAAAAAATTAAAAATTATATTGCTAAAATATTGTGAACAATAAAAGTTTAAAAAGAATAAAAAAAACTATTTTTTTTTCATTTTTTTTCCTTCTAAGTTCGCCAAGGGTCGCCAGTCACAAGCGAGGGTTACTCGACCTTCACCAACCACAAGCAAAGGCCAACAACTCTCACCGATCATGGGCTAGGATTGGACCCTTGCCCAAATCTAGTAGAGGCCGCGAAGCCCTCCTCGATCACTGGTGAGGTCATTGGCCCTTTCCTAGTGCCGATGACCCTTGTCAAATTTCGCAAGAAAAAAAAGGAAAAGAAAGAAAGAAAAAGTAAAAAGAAAATAACAAATTTTACAAAATCAAAAAAAGTTATAAAATGACTTTTTTTACTATGACTCGCCTTAAGATTATTTGTAACCAATTTATGACCCATCCAAAACTTATTTAAAACCCATTAAGTTGTTAAGTAACTCATTTATGATTCACTTAAACTTATTTTTAAAACTTATGGCAACCCATTTATGACTCACTGCATGAAATATCGGTCAAAATATGAGTGTTAAATCCATTTTGCCACCTCTAGCCATATGTATTATCCAACATATGTCTAGGTATATTTCAGACTTCATCATGCTTGATGCATATCCGTCCATGGCCTCTTTAGGGTTCTTACCCAATTTATTCCATGGTGTCAAATCTTCAGTAAAGAATAAAAACATCAAAACCACGTCCAAATTAACTATCAAAATTAACTATTGGTATTTTACACGAAGTAAAGAACTACTTGCTCATGAAGTCGAGTTTTACGGTAATATTGTTAAACCGTAAGATGAAAACGTTATCATCGAATAGCAGAAAAGCTAACTTGAGGTAGGTAATACTCTAACGGCATCATGAACCGAAGACTTGTTACAACATCCAATGGGGAGCAAGACTCTAGTCGTCTACAGAGGATTTCACATGCTCAAGCTTAAAGGGGGCTCGAGGATGAAGCACAGGGAATATTATTACCCATATGTCGATAGGCTAGCTAGAGAGGGAAAGCAAGACGTCTTGACTAGCGCAGCTCACTTTAGAGTAGTCTAGAATGGAGATCTCCTCTCGACCCAATTTGGTCGGACACTTTCATTTTTGGGCTACTTTAAGACAACAAATCAGCGGCTCTTATGGGAAGCACTTCAGTGTTTTAGGCCCAGTTTAGCCAACTAATTGAGTTCCCTCTGTGGTTTCAACCTAGCTTAGCATGTCTGCGGTGAGCTTGGGCAAGTACTAGACTTGGGGGACTTGGTAGATCGCTCGAACTGAGCAGTTCGATGTCGTTGCAAGTAAGGCACAATCTGAAGCATCTATATGGATCGACACGGCGGGCGTTCTTGGCCCGATTAATCAGCTCTAGCCGCAATCCGGTTGGAGGAGAGACCATGGTTTCCAACACCATTATTACAATCTAGCTGTTCTTCTTCTGGTAGCCAAAATCTGCAATCAATTTTAAGAGTTTGGTGCGGGTTGATGCTTCAGCATCTGGATAGAGCAACATGAAAAAAAAAGGTGCACTCGGTCTTCTAGTTTTGCATTTCACGCTCATGAGATCTTCTCGATGTTAAGAAATGACAGGTTATGCAATTTTTATGAAGTGCTTCAACTAAATCAGTCAGCCCAGGGTCATGGCATATTCTTCTCTCATCAATCAAGAGAGTTGCCCGAGAAAATCAAAGTTTCCGGTATGAAGTTCCAGATAAGTGTCCTGCTCCGTGCTGCAAAAGTCGACGGAAAAGCAATTTGAACCCGCTCAGATGTGAGAGAGCGATGAGATCCGTAAGGAAAAGAAGCGTTTCATATGAGCACTATCAATGAGCCGCAATAGGAGATTAAACGTTGTTGACTAGGAATGCCACGCGTGACCTTTCAATGATTTATTGGACCTGAATTGGAATTTCCTGCAACTCGATCCTTGTTTATGTTCTTCAAATGATGTCCTGCACAATTGGTGGTTTTACGTCTCGCCATACTTATATAAAATTTGTGACAAAACAATGCCAACAGATCAGAGTGGCGCAGCGGAAGCGTGGTGGGCCCATAACCCACAGGTCCCAGGATCGAAACCTGGCTCTGATAGAAGAGTAGCTTCCGACGGGTCACCATCTTTTTTTTTTTTTTTTTAATAAATTCATTCATTCCCTCTCTCTCTTGGATGGCTACGTTTTGGGTATCAGAGTCTCGGGAAGTTGCTGCTGTGTCATGATCAGCAACGTCTGAAATCACTCGTCACTATTATTTGTTTGTTGGTCTCATCTCATCCCATGAAGATGCATGGCGAAGCGGTAGTACTAGATTGGATCCTGCCTAGTTAATTCTGCACTGACCAAAGCACTTAAGGATGAATGTTAGTTCTGTCTGCTTCAAACGCTCTTACATCCCGAAATCTTCCAGATCGATTCGAAGAACGATGTTTTCTGTGATCTATATTTCCTATCTCGCTATGGACGATGTTCCGCAGTTGGGCTACTCAGTTTCAGAAGTTCAGAAACCTGGACGTATGAATCATTCCCTACGGGCTAAAAACGAATCGACCCGGCAGGGCCGGCACAAGGCAAGAACAAGAAGAGATCGCTGTCGGAATTCCTTATATTCAAACCCCTTACAACGTGTACCGAACGTCATGTGAACCTATATCACTTACATTGGTGTCAACTTTTCAAGTGCCAGCAGATTATTAATCTGTTCCAGTCCAGCTTTGCATGATTCATTAAAAGGTCGAGACGTGTAAGAGAGTGCGAACTATTTTTCTTATCCTTCTGATTCCGGCAATCAAGATGCATCCAGAACAAGCAAGATTCGATGCCAGGCTTCTCATTGCATATGAACATTATTACATATTACACTTGGATCGACATCCCACAGAAACCCGGGATTTGCTTTCCTTACTAACACCCACATGCCGATGTGAAAAACGGCGCTACCCCGATGGTCTTTGTCCTCAGGATCTTTCTCGCAAGTATTCTCCACTTGGTCTCGTCCTTTTTGTTCTGTTTCTTGATCCTGTCCTTGAAGTTCCTGCAAATTGGAGATACTTCTATTTAGTTAAAGACTTTGATGGACATTACAATGTGCATTCCAATAGATCATAAAGACGCAAGTTTAACATCAAAAAACACTTTCGGAACCAAGTGAACACGAGGGCTTGTGCAAACGAAACGAGTGCCCACATAATTTGGGCAAAATGCAAGAGGATAACGTCGTTGTAAGGCACATACCTACACAAGGGGACTCGGCAAACATTTGAATCGGCACAGAGACGGGAGTGCAGCTCCAACAGCTGCCACATTCGCTTGCAGTGGATGCACCCACCCGGAACCCGCAACTTGCAGCCCGCAAAGTGGCGGATCAGCAATTCTAAGCCCTTGCAAGCCTCGAACCTGCACGGCGGCTGGTCCTTCTTGAAGACTTTGTCATGGGGCCCGATCGTCCGACACCCGTCTCTACAAATATGAACTAGAGCTTCCATCGCTTCATATAGCTGCAAATAGATCTTCCTCTCATTCTTCCTTCTGATCCTCTCCTTTGTTCTCTGCAAAATTAAACACCAAAATGATTTTCCCTTCTGTTCGCTTTTCTAATAGAACCAAAAGTAGGGAAAAAAATGATGTGACAACAGACAATAACTTCCAATGCTTACATTGTCTTCCTCGATGACACATTCTAGTAGCTCTTTTTCTAGTAAGGGGAAACTCTGCTTCATTGCAGCCCATCCTTCGGTAGCTGACACAGCCTTGAAGTTCTTCAATATCATGCGGTGACAGATGAAGCTAAGACGAGGAGCATCACAGAGCAATGCAAGCTGGAAGATGTCAATGACATTCTCCACGTTAAGGAGACCTTGTTCGAATTGCTGCTCGCAGATTTGCTTGAGCCGAGGAACCACGAAGGAGTGTGAGAGCACCAGTAAAGGCACAATGAACTCAGCCATGTCTTGGTTTTTATAGCTACACATGAAACAGAAGCGATGCTTAGAATAGAATACCGTAAGTTGGAAATCTAAAATGTTTCCACTATTCTTGAAGCGACAGCAAGGGAGATATATTTACCAGCAGGAGTACAAGAATCGAACAAAAACACGAACAGCATCATAGGGAACTCCACCGACCGATAATACTTGATAACGACCCTTTCTCTTTGATTTCTTTAGCATGCCTTTCATTACTGGAGAAGCCATGCTCTGCAAGAGAAAAGCCAATTGGTGATGAGTTTTAGAAGTACAAAGTCATACGACTTCACTTCCATGTGACATCAATCATTGAAGATATCAATTTTCGTGTTTGTAAAGAATCCGATCCACTCTTGTGACATCATAATTTCACAACTTAAGTAACGATCATAAAGGGTAAATTATCTTCATGCCAAAGTTCTCCGGAAAGGTAAACCATCGATGGCACAAAGTTTCATGTAGAATATGAGAATTTTCACTTGCATGATCACAATAAGAAATTTTCAGATTGTTAGCACAGAGTAGTAAATTTCCAGCATAGCAATTTAGGATGGAAAGTGACAAAGACTCATTATTTCCAGAAAGATTTTACGGTTTGAATTGAACAAGGTTGGATTGTGGGTTCTTACAACTATACAAGCATGTGCATAGACAACACCACCATCGTTAGTGTGAATTCGGACATCTGCTTTATAGCCTTCATCAAAAAGTCGGTCCCATAGATCGATCGCTGTTGTTGAGACGCAGCAATCGGCTCTTTGAGGCGCTCCCTCCGTTTGTACTCCCTTCCTGGCACATTTGGTCGTGGGCGGACCAGGTAATGGAGGTGCTACCGGGGGACCAGTCCATGCATTGAGCGATGAATCATCACTGTTCCTGTCGATCCCTACCATCTGTTTTTGATTATTTTTCCGCCGAACAAATGGAAAGGGACTTGGTCGTAGTTCCTGGTAAATTTCAAGATGCCTTTAGCACTTCACACAAGCAAACGACAAGACGCACAGCAAACATTCACCTTGGTTAAGTAAGCATATGATCGCCGGAAAGTGTACCTAACATTCAAATTTCTAACCCAAGCACTATGGACGATAATTCATCTAATCATGTTTCTTCAGCTGTGAAGGAAGCGGGTAGATTATCACTTATGCCATACATAAAAGGCTTGTCATAGGAAATTGGCAATTGGCAGATCTTATTGCCAATTCATTATCGAACCAAGATTAATGTTACAGAGGAGAAACATCTAAGGTAGAAATCAAGGACAGATCATGGAGGAGCTAACAATTACAGAACCAAGTAAGAGGTTCTCTCAAAAATGATCATATTGCTAATCTCTAAGCCCAATTAAGCCATAGATGGTCCAAATCTGACCAAATGTTATGGAAGTGACTGTTCTTCCATGACTCCCACAAGATTTTTGACTGATCAAATGAATAGTCACGTAAGAAAATCACCATACCAGCCCAACGTGAATTTTCATCAGATTAAATCCCTCAAGAATCTTGAAGTATCATCACAAGCAAAACTTTAAGAAAGACCCTGTTCTCGAACCCAACTCTAATCAAATCCCATTCTCCGGAGGATGAAAAGAATCACCTACCTCCAAGTTCCGATCCGGAGAGACGCTGGGGAACAAGAAACCCAGATGCGAAATGGGAGCAGATTCGACTCGGTCGTGATCCGAACTCAATTCGTTCCGATCTCCGCACGCCTTCCGCTTCTATAAATCTCCGGAAGCGGGCAACAAATCGGCCTACGCGCCAAAAAAAATGGAGGAAAACGGGACCAATGCAAACAGCTTCTCTGCCAAGAAACAGCTTCTGGGTTTACCCCCAAGATGTAAGAATCGAGAACCGATCCCCAACATGCAAAGGTGTTAACTTGGTCGTGCAGTTTCTGTTAATTATCTCGAAATCAACAAACCCAAGAGAGGGATTGAGGCTTGCTCGACCCAACTGGAATTCTTCGAGACAGGTTTCGACCAGCTTATATAGAAAAGGACCGCGTCAAATGTCAATGTCCATGTCTCGTGTTTCATACCTGTCAGTCTTTCTCCTCTCTCTCTCTCTCTGGCAAAAAAACAAGAAACGCCCACCAACATCGGAAGGTCAGAGCGAGCGAGCGAGAGAGAAGAAGAAGAAGAAGAAGAAGAAGATCACGCTGCTGATTCAGACACACATCAGACAATCGAAGCAGAAAGAAATTGGGTCGATCCCTTTCTCTTCACGCACTCTCCCGCGTTTTCGCGATGGATCAACGGCCACCAACGAAAACCCCACTCGATAGCACGAGATACTCGCGTGGTTCTTTCTCGTGTTCCTTAATTGCTCGCATTTTCTTCAATAATTAAAAAAAACAAAGAAAAATGGCACAACCCGTCATTAAATTTTGACCAAACATACAATATGATCTTGAACTTTAATCAAATATACAATATGATCTCTGACCTTCTATTTGCTCAATATAATTCGTAACCTAAAATATGCTCAAATTAATCTTCGAACTATAACGAAATATTTAATGTCGTCCCTGAACTTGAATTAGTAGAAAGAAAACATTAAAAATATTCTTCTAGTTTAAGGATTAAATTGAATATATTTTAAAAATTTATAGATTATACTGGTTAAATTAAAATTGAGAGACTATATTATATATTAGCTAAAGTTGAGTGATCATATTAATCAAATTAAAAGGCCATCAATCACGTTACAAAAAAAACAAATCGCAATGACGAAAGGAAGGGATCGACCCGGAAATATAAAATGAAAAAAAGAGAAATAGAAAAATTCCATGAAAGGATAAAGACAAATTTTCTGTAGGGCCAATGAAGTTTGGGAGTAGAAATTCCAGCTAAGCTGAGGTTGTCTCAAATTTGTGGACGTGCGTCCTGCTCGACTGGGACCCACCACCGCAGCGGGTTGATTTGACCGGCTGACCCGGTTGCCACCGGATATTTTTAGTGTGCGACTTCTGTCACTTTAGCTGGCGGCCGTAAAATGGGCCGGTCCCTTTCGATCGAGACATGTGCGGTCACTGAATGGGGAGGACAACAACTTGGATCTACGACAAGACATTAGCGGACCGTAATATACCTTCGCAAGATGACGCAAATGATATTTTTAAAGCATTGTCTCACCATAAATTTTTGATCTATTCAATTCCATCCTCAAATCCAAAAAAAAAAAATTGATCCTTAATTTTTCAAATATATAATATGAATCGTGAACTTTTAGTCTATTTGATGTATTCAATTTAGCCCTTTCGATTTATGTGAAATGTTCGATATTATCCTTAATATTAAATTAATTGAATGACAACGTTAAACATCTTCATATAATCCAAAAGCTAAATTAAAGATGTACCAAAAATTCAGATATTATATAAAATAAATTAAAAATTCATAAATCATAATGCATATTAAGTCATAATTTAAGGATCATTTGTATTATTATCCTTATAATTTGTGTTTACAATCGATGTGCACGACATCCATGGCTTTTGACCCACCAATCAAAATAAATAATGAAAAAAATATAGTCTAAGTGCGGATCACATGAGATTATACAATGTAGCTTGTCGGCACATGTGCGGCCGTCCGAGATACGTCCTCCACTTGCACTCGTAAGAGAAATGGCCATAAAGTCAAATAAAATATTAAAATAGAGAGGGGAAAAAAATTTAAGAAAAGGCAGAGGAGAACGTGTTTCTCATGTTAGTTATTTCAGCAATGCAATCATGAGTGGAACTACAATTTTTTTTTTTCTAGCACGCGGGCCATGTAGGGTCTCATGCCCATCGATCTATCTACCTCGGTTTGTCATTATAATTGCATGGATTAGGTGCGTCACTGAATATTTTTTTGCTTTTCTATCGATTAGTTTAACCCAAACGAATATCGAATTTCAAAGGCACTTATCCTTATTCCGACAACTTTGAGCATAATCTTAGGGATGAGAGATTTTATGTGGTCGCTAATATTTCTGTCTAATCTCTCGTTCTTTTCAAGCCGTCATTTCATTGTGAGAATAAGGCCAATATTCGCGAAAGGTTATGAATCAAAGTTTGAGATTTGTGGAGATGCCGATGGAGACGACTTTTAGGATGGGCGATCTTTCGGCCATAGTCTTACATGCTAAAGTTGAAAAAAGCAAACAACTTTCTTATGTCTTAATACCAAAAAAGAAAGAAAAAAGAAAAAGAAAATGGAAAAATGAGCACAATTTCCTTTGGGTGCTTCATTTTCTTGGTAACTATTTCGGATAAGATTCTCTTAATTTATTCCTAAATTTATTCTCCTTAAATGATTTTACATTGGCTTATCAACGGTTGAAATTCTTTTCCACAATTTTCGCTTTGTCCTTTTTTTGCTTTCATTTTATCTCTTTCCTCTGTTTTCCTTTCTACATCCACAATCCACCAGCACAGGGCACTATGCACAAACCCTAGTCGTCATGAAGATAGGCAGCGTACTAACGTGGGCAATTCTTTTTAAATTTTCTACAACTATTGTGAGTTTTCTTTTTTTTTCTTCTTCCTCCTCCAATCGTCAGCTTGAAGTGAGGCAAGCGAGGCTGACCCTCTCGGGCCTTGTTTGTGGCCGATACCAATGGCAACCGGTAGAGGAAGAAGGAAAAAGAAGAAATTTTTTTTTAACAAAACATACAAAAAAAGATTAAAAAATGCATAAAAAAAATTGTTTGTGGATTGAAATTGGACGTACTCAAATTCTTCGGGTTAGCGTAAGGTCTTCCTCTCCTCTATCTCCTCCACCTAAATATCATTGAGAGGAAAGGAAGGGATTTCTGGGAAAAAAAATTCAGCTAGTTATATTAGCAATAGCGGCAATTAAGTCACATAAGACGATCGACGTTAATATCAGCAATTACCAATCAAAATTAATTGAAATAACTGTATTGATAAATTATCAAAAGATTTGAGGCTATATTGATCGAATTAAAAAATTTTGAATTCACATTGGCACAATAATTTTAAGATTTTTTTAATAATCTTTCTTGGGTGGAGTGCATTATTCAAGGGGGGCAAATCCGATGATACCAACGTCTTAGCATGTTGCCCACTGGCTCGATCGAGAAAAAAGAAAGCAAAAAGGTTCGATGATGAAATCGTGTCCACGTAGCCTCCACGTTGATCCCCCAACATTTCCGTACTTCCCCGCGAGCCCTCCGTCCTTACACAATTATAAACATAGCTAACTCGACTCATTGGCCCATAAATATGAACATATGAAATTAAATTTCATATGTCGAGTTCCATGGAATCGATCGAAACTTTCGTTTTTTTTTTCTCCTTCCCCGAAAGTAGAGCATGTTCAGTTCCATTATTCTCGCAAGCAAGCAAGCAATCTATTAGGCTAGTCCCTTGTCCTTTCAAAAATATCGCTTACACGATTCTCGTCTCGTTGGGAGTTTGATTTCCCTAGCATCTTCTGTGCCTATCTACGAAGCAAATCCTTAAAAGCAGCATGAGTATCCGTCGTTTTTTTCATTACAAGGTAACCATTTCGAATCTAGAAAACGGCATTCGCTATCGGAGCAAAACGGTGCAACTCGATTCACTTGGGTCGAGCTTTTAGAAGGAGTACTTAAGGCGGTTGCTCTAGATGATGGCCATGTAAGGGGGCGAGCGCACTCATACATCGAGCCCCAGGTCCTCTCCCATTCGAAGTGAGGATCGAAGCGTCACATAGAGCGTCGGATCGATAGGAAAAATCCCAACGTTATTTGGATTTATCCAAATTTATATGGCAAGATGAACCCGTTTTGAGAAAAAGGCATTTTATCCATCGAAATAATATTACTATAATCTCAAATCAAAGACATAAAGTAGAAAAAAAATTACCCAGTTCTCGTTTCGTGGATGAACTTGTCTGTAGAGGCAAGTAGATACTTCGTTTAAAAAATTCAAGTGCAGATTGGGTCGCAATCCTCCGATATAGAGAGGAAGACACCCCCCACCTTAGCAGACATTCTCACTAGACATGCTTGGGAGAATGTTCCTTAAAGAAATTCACCGACATGTTTACCCTTTTACCATTGGGAATAAATTTCTTCTCCTTGCAAGAAAAGTAACATCTAAACAAGGCAGTTTACGACAGAGCTATTAAAAAAAAGAAAAAAAGGCAGTTTACGGCAAAGTTGGGCCTAAATTGGGCCGAAAATAAACATCGGGCATAAATCTTCGTCCAAGCCTGTCCCTCATAAAACTTTTTACATACCAACCCGCATTCCTTAAGCTGACCTGATTTGGTCTGTTCAAATTCGATTTTCACCGAGTCTAGGCAACCTATCTCTTGTCATCATCAGTATGTGATCGAGACTAACAACAATAATTGAAGTTGATGAGCTCGATGCGTTTGATTTTTGTCGTGTAAGGACTGATTTTTACAGAGGACGTACCCTTGTGCACTGTGAACTAACAACAATAATTGAAGTCACAACGAGCCAAGGGCCCAATAATGGCCCGGGGTCTACTGCACCAAGCCATCAGCCACATCGATCTAAAAGACTTTGCTGAGACGAGCGAAAGCGCCAGCAATCAAAATGATCGCTCGTTCAGAAAAAAAGAGTCACCATGCATCATCACATCCATTAATTCCCGGCCCCGGGCAACTTGTTAAGCAATCGATTTTCGGTACGTCGGCCACCCTCGTGACATGCACGATCGATACATTGCGAACAAGGATATTCCCTCACCCGGCACGGTCGGTAAATGTCTAGAGGACGCTTGTTAATAAGACCCATGCGATTAACGGAATCCCATGAAATGTTTCCGACTTTGGTATAACTCTGGCCTAAATTGTTGCACCGTATTGATGTACATGTTGTTAGAGATATTTACACATCGCAAAGCTATACAAGAGCCTCGATTATCTCTCTCTAGCAAGGTCCTAATAGGCTACGCTTTTAGCTGCTTGTCACGAGCTACCTAAGTTTAGATCAGCCCAGGCAGTGGTGCACGACGGAAGTGCAAGGGAGCACGAACTTTTTTTGCAGTAGCTCCGGATCAATTTCTACCGGGAGCCTGCGCAGGTAATAAGTTGGTGTGAATATGTAGATTAATGATCACATCGAACAAAGAGTTGATGGACCGAATCGAAACTAATAAAGTTCGATGATCAAATCGAATGTCGAGTGAAAGTTTAAGGGCTAATTATGCCGTTAACCCCTAAATTTATCTTATAGGTTGTAAATCGAAGTACCTTGCATTTACTAAATTGAGTGAACTTAATGCATCACTGTCGTATTTATGCTTGTTCTTAGTAAATTGCTAACAAAAACCTAACCGTAAGTGCAAAATAATGCCCGTAAGTTATATTTTGTGTTCGTGTTAATTTTCAGTGTCGTAAATTACATTAAAGTTTATATATATGTAAATGTAAAGATAATCTTACAGTTCTTAAATTGCCTTTTGAATGGCTGAATTGTTACAAATGGTATACTCAAAATGACTGTAGATGGGGACCCGCTTTTCATATCAAACCTTTGAAGCCCTTAGAGCAAAGGTGCAAATGGACCCTCCGTGTGAAACTTTTCACTCGTCAAAAAGTAGGAGTGATCAGTTCCGTATTCGGTCCGATTCCTTTCAAAATTAGGAATTGGACCGGTAGTCTCGATTCCCCAATTTTCTAAACCAAAGACCGGACCGACAATCTCGAGAATCAGATCGGATCGCTGAACAACGGGTGGATGGCGACAGGTGACGGGTGACGAGTGGCCAATGGATGGCAATCGGTGGCAGGGATGCGAGAGAAAGGGAGATTGCACGCGAGGAAGAGAGAGTAAGCAATGAAAAGGATTATCATTCCATTCCCATTCCAGAAATAGAAACTTATTTTTGTTCTAAACTTATTTCTGGGCAAAAATTTATTCCGAAAATAGAAAATGAAATTGCATTACCAAATAAATTTCTATTCTAAATTTATTCTTCGAAATAGAAAATTAAAAAATTAGGACTAGAACTGTTTTCATGCGCGCCTTAATCAACGCAACCCATTATTTCACTCGAGGAAATGAATTTGTAGCCGGTTAGCATTGTTTCCCCAAGTAAAAAGTGAATTCTGGATGCCCTCAAGTTGGAAATCCATTAAAATGCATCACGCCCAAGTGATCTATAAACTCACTACAAGTCCATACCGGGCATAAGTTCTCAAGAGGATATAACCTATCAAAATGTGCCGGGGATCCCGTCCTCGCAAGCCAACAAAATCGGGAGACGAGACCGCCGTTACGATCATGTCACATATTCAACTTCATAACGATATTCTCTCTCTCTCCACCTATTAATTTAAGGTTTTGGGTTAAACATTTTGACATGATATTAGAGTGAGTTCTACCCGAGTTTATTTTGCATGCACAGCCTTCCGTTCGACAAATTCTCAGCCATCCTCCCTCAATTTTCACTTTCAAATGATTCGGTAGAATTTGGGTTACCTCTTATAGAACCAAAAAGTTAGTCGATCATTCGATGAATTTGTAAATCTATCCACCTAAAGCAGAGATAAAAGTCAGTGTAAAGATTTATAAAGTTTGATTCGATCCTCTTTAACAAATCTTTCCCCTATAGTCTGCTTAGCACGGGGCGTGCAGCAGAACATGACAATAATAGTCAAAGCTGCTTGACCATCTCGGCTTGTGAAGCGTCAGAGTCAAAGTTTCTAGTCCCCCAGCACTCACTCCCAAAGCCAGAACAACCCCCATTGCGGAAGATTGTTTATTCGAACGCTTTGCTCCATGTCTTAAAAATACTTAGTGGGTGACAACTTTGTGGCTGGATAGAGGAGGAGCGTCTTCAAGCTCATCCCCAGCTCCTACCCCCTTTATCTTTTTCCCCCTCGTAAATTGATCATAGAACATCTCTTTCCGTGAGCAAAAAGCTTCAAAGGGTTTGTCCAGCCTTTCGCACGTGGAGACGCTCCTTCGTTGATTGCTTTCTTTCGTGCCCCCAATCTTTCCATCTCTCTCGACCTAGTTCCTTGCCAAAAAGAACAACAAAGGGAGCTTCGATAGGCCCCAGCACTAAGAGGGTTTCGATTTCTCGAACGTGTCTATTTAATACGAAATGTGAAAACATTTCGTTGCCCCTCGCGTTGGACCCTTGAATCCGCGCGTCGGGTCGGTACGGGCTGTGACCTTGAACTCGTGCCGGGCATGGACCGGAAACACTGGGCTGGGAGTGCTTGAGTTAGGCAATAGATGGATCGGGAATGAATACTAGGCATTGCAGAAGGATTGAGGTTCTAGGGTTTACAGGGTAAGTTCTAGGTTTCCAAAATTGAGAAACCTGTTTTGACGGTTACATTCGAATAGGTGAAACTTAGAACTTGGAACCTGTAACAAGTTTAGTATTTTTCTTGGTATATGTCTTTGTGCGATTCTGCATTCTTCCATGGCGTTTAATGATGAGTGTATAATCTGAAATCACTAATATGAGTTTTCATTCAGACAATGTTCATGATTAGGTTTATACTTTATTAATGTTTCATATTTATTCCTGGGTCTAAATATGAGCTGTGATCAAGTGGATTATAGCAATAAATGGTGGTCATTAATATGATAATTCATTGTAATATTTCAATTAAGAATACATGTAGAATCTAGGTGAACCCTGGAACCTATAGTAGGTTAGATTCCACATTCTAAGGTAGGTAGGATAGATTCCAAATTCTAAAAATGAGAAACCCGTTTTAACGTGTAATTCTAAGTTTTAAGTGGAACCTAAAACTGCTCACCCCTAGTGTGGGGTGAGCAGGATCATACAGCTTGGGCAAAGCATGGGAAAAAGTGTTAGAAAATTTATAAATCTATTATACTTATGCCAATTAGTCTCAATTTTTTTTTATCTAGAGTCAATTCAATCCTTCTGGGTGACTTTGGCTAAAGATTGTTGACGTGGACATCGTACGGCCTATATGGCATGGCCGGCACTGATGTAAACTTTTTTATATATATTTTTTTCTTTCTTTTTTTCGTGTCCTTTTTTCCAGGTTTCCTTTGGTGGCCCACAAGAGCTAGCCTTGCCCACCCTCACTGGCATTCACCCTCACTAGCCGCGGTTAGCACACTAGAAGAAACCTGAAAAAAAAAAAAAAAATATCCAATTAGTGCCGATCATGCCAGGTAGGCTGTACGATGTCCATGTTAGCAATATCCAACGAAATTAGCTGGAATGACCAAATTGGCTGGATCACAGGTTTAGAATTGAATTTGCACCATCGAAAAGTTTAAGACTAAATTAGCAATAACGTAATAGATGTAGGACTTTTTTGATAATTTTTCCAAAAAAAAAGCATGGATTGCTGCTCCAAGATGACCCATTTAACACCTCCCTATAGATTCTGAGAGGAAGTAGATTCGATCAAAAAGGTAAGAGTAGGCTTTGAGTTGAAAATTTTGAGAAACTTGGGGTTTCGAAATAAGACCATTATTTTTTTTTTATAAAAAATTAGGTGAGAGAATTACCAAAAAAGTCTTAAAGCTACTATAATAGTACCAATTCAGTTCCAAATCATTTTTTTTTCCATTGAATTCTAAACCTTTTGTATTTATGATACTTTAGTCCATCCGGCTAATTTTGATAGGAAATTGCTAATGTGGCATGATCGACGCTAACATGCGCAACCAATGTTAACGTGAATAATTTTTAATAACAGTACGGACACTGGATGACAAAGACAGAGAAGGGAAGAACCTACGGGAAGGGCATATTAATATCTTTCTAGTATTTATGTATTTTTTTATAATTCTCTTTCTTTTTTATTTTTCTTCCCGAGTAGAGGAACAAGGAATGGAAGGAAAAAAAAGAAACAAAATTTAAACTTCCAAAGAAATATTTAAAATATCATTAAAAATTTCACTTCAGCGTCGACCGTGCTTACTTAGAACGACCGGTGTCCAATTCAATAATTTCAGGTCAAAAATAACCGGATGGACTGAATTAACATAAATGCAAAATGTTTAGAACTCAATTGACAAAAAAAAAAAGATTTACGACTAAATCGATATATCTGCAATAAGTTTAGAAAATCTTTAATGATTTTCTCAAACTTATGTTGATTGGACAGTTATGCTCCTATGAAGATACTAGTCATTTACGAAAAACAAAGAACTGTAGTCCGAGGAATTGGTTATGCATCGGGAGGGTTAGTGTCCCTACAACGCGCTTTTGGCACCACATTTTTCGAGATAAGTCCTCGAGGGCAATTTATCAGAATAATTTCCTTGAATTCTAATGCGAATTTGATTTTCTCGGAGGCATAATTAATCAGGTGAAATTTCTTCGTCATACTATGGCCCGCCATGACTTCCGTGTGCCTTGTGTGTTCATGTTTTCGAAAATATGCAAAAGACGTGCAAATATACGCACGAGCCTTAATTTGTGAGTGTGTTTGCACGTGTAAAATGATGTAAAAACATGTTGTTCAGTGATGTACATAGTCAGATTTACAATTGACGGAGTCGGGTCATCATTTGGCCTAGTAAAACAAGGGTTTCTCGTCTTTTCAGCTATAAATGGTGTTGTTTTTCAAAGTATTTGGAGAAAACTAACTGTAACTTTTTAATTTTTTTTTTAAATCATGAAGGAGCAAGAGTTAAAACAAACGTGATAACGACCTAAACAAATATAGCCAAAAAAAAGACATTAGAAGTGCTATAACTTTCATACGATACTTACTTTGGTGTCAAAACTTTTTGCCTATCCATTAAGCACTTAATCGGAGAAAAAATAATTACTTAAGTGCCTTCGGTGATAAATTCTAAATATGACTTCGATTCCTTCTTGCTTTGTCTTCTATTTTCTTTTTCTTTTTTTTTTCTATTCTCTTGTAGTCTGCCAAATTCCATTGTCATTGGTTGCGCTATGGACGAGGAAATTGAGTTTGCAAGGAAGCTACAACCGAACCACCGTTTGCAAACAAAAAATTAGGGTTTTTATAGCAAGCCACGTTAGTAGGTGAAATTGATAAATATTGCCACGTCAGATTTCCAATAACCTAAACGGAATTGACACTTAAGTGATTTTATTTTTAGTGTCGCTTAAGTGAGCCAACAAAAAGTTTTGAGTCAATTGTTCATCTATGCTAGTGAAAATAGCAAAGTGATAGCTTTGGAGCCTGCAAGAAAAGGTTGATTATCAACCCATTCAAGGTTAGGTTTCCCTTAGATATGTCTGATAATAATCGTTGTTTAACTATTTTAGCAAATTAGGGCGCGCATGACAACGTTTCTATTTTTCTATTTTTGTTTCAAACCTATTCCAGAAATAGGTTTGGAACAGAAACTCGTTTGGCAACGCAAATCTGTTTTTCTATATCTGAAACAAAATCTGTTTCAGAAATAGATTTTGGCCCAAAACCAGAAACAAAATTTTTTTGTTTCTGACAGAAATAGAAAAATCTATTTCTGTTCCAGAAATAATTTCTGGAACAGAATGATTGTCATGCGCGCCCTTATTCTCAAGTCATTTTTAGCATTTGGTTGCTCATTTTGTTGCCATGAGGTGATACTGTTTTTGTTGGTTATCTATGTTAATATTAAGCAGCAAGTTAGGCTTGCAGGGAATATTTAGCACATTTGGTGGCACCACCGTGCTGGTTGGTCTTATTTTTTCAATATTTGGCGCTTGACCACTCGGTGAATAGTCTTATTTTTTTTCTCTTTCTTTTTTTTCCTTTCCCCTGTGGCTGACAAGGGTCGCCAGAGCTCACCAACCATTGGTGAGGGCCTCGACTATAGCTAGCGAGACCATCGGGAGGCATGGCCATGGACGAGGCAACCTTGCCCATATCTGGGTGAGCTCAGCCTCACTAGCTGCGGCAAAGCGGGCATGGCCTCGCCTGCCGTGGGCAAGGCCGCCTTTTCCGTGATCGGCGATGCCCTGGCAAGGCTGCCCTCACCCGTAGCCTAAATGGCCTAGCCTAGTGGCCAATGAGCTCCATCAACCCTCACAAGACCACAGGTGGTTGACCAAAGGGGAAAGGGGAAAATATGAGAAAAAAAAAGAAAAAAAAGAGAAAAATAAAAATATTAAAATATTATCACAATTTTGCCGTGTCAGTGCCAGACAGCCAAATATACTAAATTAGTGAAAGAAAAAAGTTTATGACTTTTTTGTAATTTTCCTTATCATCGTTGTTCACATCAAGTTTTTAATCCAAAATGATCAAAATTAATAAATAAAATTCTTACTTTATGAATACAATTGAAAAAGAACACAAAGACAACATTGAAAGCTGATAAAAGTTGGAATTTGCGGTGGCATTATCCTTACTATTGTTTCTACAAAATAATGATGTTGAAATTGTTTTAACACTTAACTCATTTTCATCGGAAAATTGGACATACCTCATCTATCTCGCTCTCTCGCTCTCGTTGCAATTCCGTCCTGTCTTTTCATTTTTGGAGATTAAAACCCCGCGGTCACCCCAAATAATTTAATTCATAGGGGAAATACTTTAGCAAATAATAAGAAGTTATATTTACCTCTCCAGTCTCTAAGGCTCGATTTATTGAAAAATAAGATATTTTTGAAAAACATTTTTTAGAAAATCATTTTTCGGAAAATAACATATTTTTCGATATATGACTAAAACCTAAAAATGAATAGAAAATTATTTTGTATCATTTGGTATGGAAAATTTGCCAAGAGAAAATTATCAAAAATATTTGAATCATATATTTATTTTTTATATTTCTTTTCTTTCTACTTGAGCCACAGCGACGGTCGATGACAGCCCACAAGGGAGGGACAAGCTCATCCAAGGCAGGCAAACTCGAGCTCGCTAGATTTGGCAAGGCTCGATTTCACCAGAATCTTCCTCGCCAGCCTCTAGTGAGCTCGTCCCTTGCTCGAGGTTGGCGACTATCGAGGAAGAAAGAAAAAAGAATATAAATATAAAAAAGGAAGGTGAATGAGCACCAAAAGGAAAGAGGATGGAAAATAATTTCTCCTTTTCAAAAAGCAGAAATAATCTTCCCACACTTTTGAATGTGTTTTTTTCATCGATCAAAAATATTTTTATTGACCAGTTTGTTTTCTGTAAATCGAATGCCAAAAAATTCAAAAACATTCGCGAAACAAACGGTTCCTAAACTCCACATTAATCTCATTAAGAATCAAATAAAATAATTTGGAAAAAAGTGTAAAAAAAATAGCGAATAATGCCTACTCATAATAATTTTATAATGTACACTCTGTAAAACCACTGTAGCACACTGTGTTATATGTAACCGCAAGTAACCTCTCCCTCCCTCTCATCTCGCTGATTTTGGCGGCACTGAAATCGCCTTCTTCTCACCATTTTCATCATTCCCGCGATTTCATCTCTCTCTCTCTCTCTCTCTCTCTCTCTCTCTCTCAATCCCACGAGCGTTGATTTAGCGCCAAAATCTCCCACGATTCCTTCTTCCTCGGAGATTTTTCCCTATAGCTGTACAAGGCAACGACAAAGCAGCCGGAGACTAAGCTAAGAGAACTGGAGGGACAGGAATATGGACTGCAGCGACGACTCCGACATTGTCTCCCTTCTGTGCCAAGAAGACGAAGCCTTCCTCGTCTCTCACGACGACGACCACCAACCCCACCACGGCTGCACCGAGTCGACCCAGCTCTTCTTCGTCCTAGGCGACGAGGACGAGTACATCCGAGAGCTCATTCGGCAAGAGGCCCGCGACCCTCCGTTCCCGCTCAACTGCTCCTCCTCCACCACCCCACGCAGTCTCTGGCTCAAGCGTGCTCGCACCAGTGCCATTGATTGGATTTTTGATGTCTGTCCCTCTCTCTCTCTATCTCTGAATTGCTTTCTCCTAAAGTTGACTGCTTTATCATTTCTGGGTCGTTCTCACTTTTGCTAAGAGGAAAAGAGTGTGCATTTTGCAGAGAAGGGAATCGTTCGGATTTCACTTGCACACTGCCTATCTGTCCATTACTTACCTCGATCGGTTTCTTGCAATCCGCTCCATAGCCGTAAGCGAACTCCTGTTTCTCATTTGAGTTTGGTCAGCCAATGCTTGTCGATGCTTTCGAAATCCGAAGATTTCGTATCAGTGTGATCTCTACCCTTTTTGTATCTCCTCTTATTTGGGTCTCCTGCTTTGATGAATCTGATTGTGAATGATATTTATTTCGGGATTGTCGGATTCATTTTGAAGGACGGGAAGTCGTGGCCGTCCGACTGCTGTCGCTGGCGTGCTTGCTTCTGGCGGCGAAGATGGAGGAGTACAGAATCCCCGCGATATCAGATTTCCAAGCTCAAGATTTTGTTTTCGATGGCGAAATCATTCATAACACGGAGTTCTTGATCTTGAAGACGCTCGAGTGGAAATTGGCTTCGATCACTCCCTTCTCTTATCTGCACTATTTGGTCCTTAAATTCACGGACAGTCCAGAGAGAGGGAGTTCTTCTTCAATGCCATGGAGCTCGTTCTCGCGCTATCAAAAGGTAAAGGAAAGTTAGTCCAAGCTGTGAAATTAAGCATTTTGCGTATATCGACTGATTTGTGTACATTCGTCTTTGTTACAATGTGTATTTATGCATTTCTGTTCAATTTATGTGCCAGAGATTAATTTGGTGGATTATAGACCATCTGTTATTGCTGCTGCCGCAGTACTATCGTCATCTTCTGATGCCGAGTTGAGTAGAAAAGCAATGGAACTTAAAACAAGTAGAATCTCATCATGGGATTCTCAAGATAATGTGAGTTTGTGCAAAAAAAAAACTATTGCTGTCCCTTTCCTGATGATCTCCTTGTTAATTCTGACGACAGTCTCTTTAATCTCACGGCAAACAGGAGCATATATTTGTCTGTTACAATCTTATTCAGGGAATACTGAAGCAGGAAAAGCTCAATACTCCTAGGGGAAAAATTTCTCTCAGAGATGTCCTGATAAGCGCTTCGCCATCTCTAACCTATGCCGGTGGCATCAAGAGGAGGCTTCCATGCAGTGATCAGGACTGTCCTGTGAAGAAAAAGACCAGAAGGCAATAGTTTTTCTGTGGTATTGAGCTAGGTTCTTTGCTTTAGGGGATGATGATTACAGGGCTAAGGAGTGTTTAAAAGTCCCAATTCAATAGCATGATTGGATTTGATGACTTGGGTGTCTTCATTTTCCAATACCCACAAAAGAGAAAAAGAAGAATTTTCTTCAGCCAGTGAAAGCCAGGCAGCTGGTGGTAAAAGAGAGCATATAATTCAAAAAACCAAAAAAGATTGAAACTTTTTCAGAGAGAGAGATAGAGAAAAGGAAGAAGATGACATGAAGTCAGTAGAGAGATCAAGGAGGTTCATAATTTGTCTATATTCATGCTAGAAGTAGCAGCTTGCTTAGAATGCTGCTGTTTGCTTTTATGCCCATCCACTTTGGCATTTTGTTTCATTCTGGCTTTGTTTACCATGAAATTATTTGGCCTAGTGATTGTGTAGTGTAGAACCCTAGCAAGTCCCTACCTTTTGATGGGAGCTTGGGATGCTTCCTCGTGTCTTTCAAAAGGCTGTGAGGCATGAGGGAATGTGTTGTTTGTTCTTGCTTGACTTGACACATTTGTGTGGAATTGGGCCAATAAAAAAGCATGAGATGTTCGATGTGATTGGATATTTTTGCTTGGAATGTTGGGTTGGGGGAGTCTTTGCTTTTCATGAGTGGCTTCACCCTTTTCCCATTATGTTGTAGTCTGGGAGCCTATGATGATCGCCTCCTCCCCTACCCCCCACCACAAGATGGGTCACGTTTCACGGCAATCTATCAAAGTGTCTAGACCTCATGAGTGTCTTCTCGGTATGGGGAATGAGGAAGATGTTTATGTTTGTTTAGCATATCTAATCTTCTTGTTAATGGTGACATCATGTTTATGTTTCACTTTTTTTTTTTTTTGGAAGGACAAATTTTTGCTCTAAAAGAGTCACCAAACCACAAACAAGGGCCTTTGGACGTTAATAAGTTCACGAAACAAATAAGGCGGTGAATTTTCTTTTCAATTTGAATGAAATAAATCGACGTGGATATGAAACACTTAAAAGACAAATAACGCTTCAGATGAAGGTGCTCAAGCTTAGTTAGTACGTCGACGTGGCACGTTGATTTGCGTTCACAGTCTTAGACTCTTAGCCAGTTTGAAAACTACGTTTCTTTATGTTTACTGGTGCTATAGAATCAAGGATGTTGAGTGATACGTTGCTGATGATTTCATGTGATTAGCACTTCGTAACATATCAATTTGACCCTCCATTATGTTTGCTACGTTCTTATTTTTTGTGACATAAGTATGACCTATGCAATCCTTGATAAAGCTTAGAGAATAATTTAGGAAGACTCTTACATCACGAGGTGAATTAAGAGCGATAATTTTCGTTTGAGATCGAGATATATTGCTTAGAAAAGATTTAGCAAAAAAAAAAATCTTCTGATGTAATTTCATACACCATCTATTCCTAGAGATATGAACTTTTTTTTTTAATTAAATCCGTTTCGTTTCGCAATGACGTACGATGGTGAAAAATAAGCGTGGGCATTGATTTTCGCACGAATGTTAGATATGGTGACCATTTTTTTGGTCCATCCGTTGGGGCATGCGGGGCCTTCCCTGCGATCCATGCTAGCTGGAGTGTCAGAAGGTCCAATGCTCCACATGCTTTCATGGAAATGGGTGGGGCTTACCTTACCAGATTGGGTTTTAGACGGATCGGGTCAATTACAATCGGATCATTTATCCCGTGAGAATCGATGCTTCTGTTCGCATATGAGCAGTGGATCAAGATTCATTGAAGTTTTATTTTGTAATGAATGCCTCAATATTCTTACAACGAATCAAATTTGGTAAATTCACCTGTTTTCGAAGGGGGGAAAACATTTGCACGGACCATGAGCCCATGGATCATGTGAAGTCACGATCATTGATCTTTTTTGGATCCATATGAGACTTATTTGATAAATGGTTGTGATTAATTCGATCCATGACAATTCCAAATTACTATGTGCTCTAATTTGCATCATGTCCTTTGTGACGACAAAAATAAATATTAGATTCGACTTGTTCTATGTGTGATATGATAACAAAAAAAAAAAAAAAACTTTAATCGCGATACACAAACGGTATAGGAACTTGTCATTGAGTTGTGAAGGCCCGAAGAAAGAAATAGCCTGCCACGAAATTGGACTTCCATCCATCCTCGTCCGGCCCTTTGGAACTCCTTTGTTCCGGAGCTTCAGATGTGCGGGTGCAAAACATCATCTGATGAAATGAAAGTGAATTTTTAACCCGTAGAAGGAAAAAAAAATGGGATTGAGGTTTAATTATCTAAAGCAGTAACCGAAATTACCGAAGACCATACCTTTTAATCAAGGACATTAGTGACACGGACTGCCAGCTTCATGTCCCAATAGACAAGTTCTCCCGTACTCATGTGCCTTTGTGAATGGAGCTTACTTGTGATGTCGCAATGAGTGGGTGATATAGAGGAGAAGATGCAATGGTGCCGTGGCGGTTTGTACTAAAGTTCTAGGTGCTGGAGTTAGCAAATGCTTCGAGGACCCTTACTTCTCACACCGGATACACTTGCATGAGCTTAAAAAATCGAAGTATGGGCCAACGACAAATGGCCACTATGCACGGAATGTCGAGGGTCCTGCTGCCCAAATTAGCGGGCAGGGGTTTTCTCCCCGATGAGTAGGCAAGGGCTCGGAGGGCAGCCTCCCGAAAAAAATTCGGCTTTGTGTTTGTGTTTAAATTGCTTATTTGTTATGAGATCAAAGGGATTCGATAGATTAGGGTTTTAAGCTCATTGCAAATCATATATATTATACTCGTATAAGAGATTATTGTGACGAGAGGTTATGATTAAAAAACCTGAATATTCTAATGGAGTCCCTTTGTAGGACGTAACTCTATTCTAGGAGTAAATTCGGGTAAATTCGTTTTCATTCCTTTTCTTATTATTGTGATTATTCTGATTCGATTTAGGATATAACCCAGCACTAGGTTAGAATAAATATACCTTAAGAGCTCTGAAGGTGATGTTAACCTGCAATGTACAAATGGTCAAGAGTTAATATTGCTCTTCTAATGAGGCCATAGTAGGTCGAAACCAATTGTGGTGTCTTAAAGTTTATGCTTGTCTCGCGCGATGGACTCGGATGCCCCGAGCTTAATTGGGCATGGTATGGTCCGACGCGATGAAGTTATTATACCTACTATTCTAATGACTAGATGTTCGAACTTTTATT
>JAGVVM010002193.1:0-28714 GCA_019149425.1 Psidium friedrichsthalianum
CCTTCCCTTTTCCTTCCTCCCCTCCCCCTCCTTTCCCTCCTCCTCTCCCGCCTTCTCCTTCACTCCCCCCCTCCCTCCTCTCACTCCTACCTATTCTTGCCTTCCCCTCTTCCAATCCTTCCTCCATCTGCTTGCCCCTCGCGCCTTCCACTCCCCCCCACCCAAAGTGAGTCCAAATTTCAAACTCGAAATGCGGATTTTAAAATCTTGGTAGGAGGCGTATCGAAGACAAAGACCTGGAGCTCTTACAAGTAGAAAGCAATGAATAGATCTGTAAAACGTGGTCATCAACTTTGAAGCTTTATCCATCACTTTTTAAAACTGTTGACTTCCTGTCATGCACAACGGGGCATTGAAGGAGGGGGAAATAACATGCAATTGGTGTGTCCTAAAAAATTTACCTAAAAGTACTCTCAGAACAGGATTAGTCGAGTCAGGCGCTTGAATCAAAATAAGCACACTCGCCTTCTACTTAAATTTTTTTTCTACTTTCCTCTGTCCTACTGCAATCCCCCAGCATAGATAGTTCAGGTTTTATCTTCCCGGAAAAGAGAAAAAACGTTGCTTCACGGGAAATGCGTCGCAGGCATAGGCGAGGGCAACATATTGCCCTTGCCCTGCACACCCCCAGGCCACCCACCCAAAAACTGAATAAATAGGAAGGAAAAAAAAAAAAAAAAAAAAAAAAAAAAAAAGAAAATTAGAAAAAAAAATATCACAACAATAAAATGTATTAAGTAAAAATATTCAAAAAATTTATTTAAATATTATTTAAAAAAAAGTTACATCAGCACTGATTGATGTAATATCAGCAATTCTAGGCCAAAATTAGACTGACGACTGAAATGCATAATACAAAAGATTTAGGACTAAATTGTAAAAACAAAAAGTGTAGAATTGAACCCGGCATAATTGCCAATAAGTTTAGGATTTTGATTCAAGTAAATTCTCCCCCACTCTACGGCCACCGCCATTTTTAAATGAAATATGGTCATGCGGAAAATGCAATACTCAAATATCAAGAAATGTACTTATGTGTGAGAAGTACAAATGGGGTCATTATGTCTTCCAATAAAATTTGAGAGATTACTAATGTCGAACTAGATGATCTACATACTTTGATGATGCTTTTCACTTTCCTTTATAACTACATTTCCAAAGTTGGACGTACGACGTATATGCTAAAATAAAATGCAGAGCCTAAGAACTATCATAGTAGCTTCTAAACAACTTGATTATTTTTTTGGCAAATCAAATTCTTGCAGACATCTCAGCACCTGCCACAGAATTAATCTTTTGTTTCATAGGAGCATTCTGTTCCTATGTTCCTAAAATATTATGGCTAAACTATTTGGTTTTGCTTATCTGAAAAAGAGAAGGCAGATAACTTCACATTCACAACAAAAGATACAAATAGGAAACAGATTAATTTGCTTTACACAGGCTCTTTTGAAATATCTTGTGGCATCTTTGTAATTATTTTAAAAAGGACTTTTGCTACTAAATCTTAATATTCATCTTCATGTGTAAACCAAATTTTGGCCTAGTACTAAACATGGATATATGTAATGAAAAATGGATGATGACATTATTTAAATGTATAGATATTATAAGATTTCAATTTGTGCTTTTATTGTTTTTTGGATCGCGCGGGTCCCCTCTCTTTTTTGTCTGCAGGGCCGCACACTCGCTTGACCTAAAAAATGACGAAAACACGAAGAAGTAAAACCTTAACATAACATCAAAGTATCTATACATATTTAAACATATCAAGTGTTCCAAAGAAAGTTTACAACCTCGCCTACAATGACATGGATATTGATATAACGCAATGTATATAAAGGTATAATGATTACTTAGCATATTATGTATTGAAGAAAATCCATGTCTTATGAAATCAATAAATCTTCGAGAATTTAGGAGGATATAAATTATTTTAAATTGAGGAACTTAAGAAAATAAATTGTTTTTTTGACCGGTTTAGAGATTAGAATTTAGAGTGAGAAGGATGAGGGAGATAGTTGAGATCGAGGAAAGGTTTAAATTAGGATAAGACTGTTAACTTAGTAGAGTAGAACTTCATGGACCTCCCCAGAAGGTAATCTTAAGTTGCTGATTTCTCCTCTTTTGCAATTAGTTTACTATGGCGATAGTGAATCAAATTATCACTATATTTGGCCCTTTTTCAACTTTAGGGGCCCGCATACTAATTCTTTTGGTTTCTACTAGACTAGATAAGGAAGAAGCAGCGCAGAAAAGTGAGTGATCTCCAATTACGTCAATGACCGACAAAAGAAAATAAATTGTACAATCTGTTTTTTCTTTGAAAATTTGAATGTATATCATATACTAACTAACACTTTGTTTGATTCTATAGCTTTCAAATCGCATATCTGGTAATACATTGCTTGTGAAGTGATATCAAGTAAAAACCTTCTCTGAAAGAGTCATCGTGCAAATATTCATTTTGGGTTGACTGTGCTCGTCGAATGGATAGGGGAATAGGGATATCACATATCGAATAGGCAAAGAGTCTAGGATGACATGAGTCCATATTGGCGGTCGGATCCATTTCGATTGAGCCACTAAACTTGAAACATTCGAATGCAATATCTTTATGCAATCCTTCGGAAATGTCATAATTTTTCCATAAGATGTAATCTAATCTGCAAAATGATTAAAATAAATGCTTTTATAACAATGCAGCCCAATTTGTTTCATTAAGAGAGTATAGCTAAAAATATTTATAGATACTCATAGGCTGCGTGATTTTTTTGCCCTCTTTATACGGGCCACATTTCGATCAACGATTAGCATAGTTAATTGTCACTTGTTAGCAAAATTTACTATTGTGCCGTAATAAATTATAGCATGAAACCTCGAGGGTCACTCCCTTTATCACTCGATAAAGGGGATTGGTTATGCCAAAAACTAGAGGTGTCAAATGGGTGGGTTAGGTCAGGTTTGGTCGGATCGAATATGGTCCGACCAATATTGATCCGTCTAACCCATTTGACCCATATTCAATGACCCATACCCGACTCAATCCGTAACCAACCCATACCCGACCTGACCCATTTTGACCTATTTGCCAAATCACACTAATATTCTAAGAAAAAATTATATAACTCATTTAACCTATTTTAAGGTTTTCACATGTATATGTTATTGGATATAAAATTTTACATCAAATAAAAAAGAAAATTAAATAATAAAAAATGATATTATAAAACACTTTCACGCATAAAAATCTAGTGAAATTTTTTCTATTTTTTAAATTTTTCAATTTTTTTATTTTTTTAGAATTTTTTTTAAAATAAAATATTTTATTATTAAATATTTTTTAAAAAAATATTTTTATTTTATTTTTCTTCATTTTTCTCCAACCACAGTGGACAGTGGCAATGATCGGCAGACGGCGGCGGCGGCGACGACGCGGACGCAGACGGCGGTGGCAGCAGCAGATGGCGAGCAACAACAGACGATAGGAGGCAACAAACGGCGACCAGCGAACGGTGGCGACAGACGACGAAATTGTAGCGGCGGACGACAAACGCGACGGCGGATGACGCCATGGGTCCATTTGTAAAAATAAGAAAATTAAAGAAATAATAAGAAGAAAGTTTAAGCTTTAAGGCCCTAGACCCATTTGTAATTTGTGAGAGTTATAGGTCGAAAATGGTCCAATATGAGTTTAAAATAGGCTTTATGCATAACTCGTTTTGACCCATTTAATTTCACTTCAATCTTTTTGACCCATTTTTAGTGAGTCCTTCAAAAGTTAATGACCCATATAAGATCCATTTTATACAAAATATGGACAAATATGGGTCTTTGACCCATATTGACGGCTCTATCAAAGACGCATTGAGAACTTATTGTGGCCGAGAAGAACAAATGGGGTTGGCATGACTTTAATAAATTCGAGAGATTTTGCGAATGCCAAAGCCAGTTATCTGACATATATACAAAATATGGATCAATATGGGTCTATACCCATTTTATACAAAATATGGATTAAATATGGTTCTTGACCCATATTGCACGGCTCTACAAAGACGACAAACGTAGTAACTTATGACGTCGCCGAGAAGAAGACAAATGGGGTCGGCATGACTTTAATAAATTCGAGAGATTTTGTGAAGCCAAAGTCATGTTATATGACATAGGATTTATACGATCGCAAACTTCGCTGAAAATTTCACTTAAGCTTTATTAGAGGTCATTTCGAAGTGACCTAATTCCTTCACATTGTTTGGATCATCTGAAAAACTGAAACCTTCTAAGCTTGATCACAAGCATTCAAGATCAGTAATTTACACGTGCTGAGCCTAAGTATAGTAGCTTATATACGCTTCTCCTCTTATCTTCTTCAAAGCATCGCCCATCATTGCCATCAAAAGCAAGATTGCAGTTTCGGGACTGTCCCGCCGGCAGCCACAATTTGTCGCTCCAGCTGCAATTCACGCTCGAAAAAGGCCGACGAATTTCAGAATGATTCACAGGAAATACATGGAAAATTTACCAGTCGTCGAAGATATCAGCGGAAAGAGGTCATTAAAATGAATTTCGCTGTACCCACGCGAGAAGAGTTTCGAGCTTGCTTTTCACAAGGAGGAATTCTTGTCTCATTTGTTCCAGACATCTCAAGTACCTGCAACGAAAATCAATCTCTTCCTCGTGATCTTGAGGTTTCATAAGTTTATGGCTAAGCAATATGACATATATTTTCTTCAGTTTAAAAGAAAAGGCAGATAACATCACCTGCAGAAACAAAATATTGGGGAAAAACTCACTCGGGAATGTTTTTCCTCCTGACAGGAGCTGCGGAGGTTGCGGAAGGCTATGCAGGTATTCTTAAGCTTCGGTAACCCTATGCTGTCAACCAAAAAAGTCAACGCTTTCTCATCACCATTGCACAAACCCTTTTGTCTCTATATATCAAAGCTTAAAAATTTCGCCTTGTCAAATTAAATTGCCACCCTTAGGGAAAAGCAATTAAAGAAAGTGACATTCTTTCCCAGAAAAATGCTTTCTTTAGAAAAAAAAACAAAGGATCGAATTCGACACATTCATTCGAAGAAAGGAGGAAACTTTATCTGTACCTACGGCTACCGCCCTCTAGCGGTCAACATGAACGTTACCCTTTTGAAGTCCACATTTTGCTGAACTCTATATGGGGAGAAGAGAGAGAGGAGAGAGGAGAGAGAGAGAGAGAGAGGGAGGGAAGAGGGAGGGAGGGAGAGAGAGAGGTAATGAACTTTTCACAGAGTGAAGCTAACTGGAAAAACCCAGTAATGCTGTAGAGATTATGAAGAGCATCGAGGAACGGAGCGAAAAAGGAGAGAAAAGAAAAATATAACTAAAATGGTGGTGGTTTTTACAAACACTGGAGAGATCATGAGCAGCTTCTCAGAATCAGTCAAGAAAAGAGTCACCACTTCCACACACAAAACCTGGGTTGCTCTCATCTTCAAGTTCTTGAAGCTGTAAGTACTGAGAATCCAGAATTCCTACTCTCTCACCCGGAAGGCCAAAAAAAATAAAAGAAGCACGTTACAAACAAGAAAAGAACATTGACGGGCCCAGACTTCACATGAATTCTGTATGATTGTTACCTCTCTGAACAAGGAAATCCTGTAATCAGCCAACCTCCTCTGCATTTGCGGCAGACCGGCATCCATGCTCCGACCTCTCTGTTTCTCACCCTCCAAACCAAACACGGCAATCCCACAGAAACAACACAAGGCAGACCCACTTTGTCTTGAGCCAATTGGCTGGGGCGTTAAATGATGAAACAGAGAAAACTTGCAGATCCTGTTCAAAGGAGGCCATATAAAATCTAAAGATACCTTGAAAGCGATTTGACGAATCTAATTGCACGGCAAAGATGCGAAAATTTACTCGGTTTTGCGGGATGAGGTTGGTTTATACAGCTCTTAATGATGCTTTGGATTCGTGCTTTTACTGAAGGGAGATATCAGGATCGCAAAAAAAGTTTTAAATACCGTAAGACTTTTAATTAAGCAGATAAGAGCCTTTTTTAAAAGGGATCAAATGGAATTTTTCTGAATTCGTCCACGATAACCACTACTAATTCTTTTAAATTTCTAGTAGATTAGATAAAACAAGAGCGACTTACTTGTTTTGAAAAATGCTGAGTCCAATAATATCTTCATGCAAACCTTGGGAAAAATGCCATAATTTTCCATAAGAAGTCATCTATTTGCAAAGGGGTACAAAGAAATGCTTTTATAACATGCAACCCAACATGTTTCATAAGAGGGAGTAGCTCTCTCTCTCTCTCTCTCTCCTCTCTCTCTCCTCTCTTCTATATATATATAGTAATATATAGCTATTATATATATGATCATATCAACTTCCTTGACAATTGACTGAGCTAAAGATTTGATTGAAAAGTGACTTAATAAATTGAGTGGTTTACGAATGCCAAAAGTCATGTTATATGATATGGGATTCATATGATCTATAAAGTTCAATGAACGCCGGAAAATTTCATCCAAGCTTTATTAAATAGTAAATACCATTCCATAGTGACGTAATTTTATAGTTAGTTACTCGGCCTATGAACTATTATAGTAGCTTCTGTATGCTTCTTCTCCTTCTTCTTCAAAACATGCCCACTATTACCATCAAAAGCTTCGTTGCACCCTGGGGATCGACCCACCAGCAGCCACAAGTTGATTCTCCAGCTGCAATTCAGGTTCGAAACAAGCCGAACGATTACCAGAATGATTCGTAGAAGTAGATTGAAAACTCACCAGTCTGCGAAGTAGTTGAGAGAAATCATTCAAAAGAATTCATCTATACCCACCTCGAAGAGAGTTTCGAGCTTGCTCTTCAAAAGGTGGAGTTCTTCATTCAGTTGTTGCAGACATCGCACGCACCTGCGACAAAAGTTTCATCTCTTTCCTCACGCTCTTGGCTAAAAAATCGATGTTCTTTATAGGAAAAACGAAAGGCGGAGTACTTCACATTCGCAAATAAGAGATTCCGGTGAAAACTCACTCGGTAAGGTTTCTCGCCCGAAGAAAGTCTCGGAAGGCTATGCAGGCATTCGCAACTCTCTTGCTCCTATGCTGTCAACAAAAGTCATGTCATGAGCTTTCTCATCAATCATTGCACATACCTTTATGTCTCTGCAATCCAAAGCATAGAATTTCACCTCTTCAACAGGAATGCCACTCTTAGGAAAAGCGATCAAAGAAAGCGACATTCTTCATGAAAAGCTTTTTTTGGAAAAGAAATAAATGAACAAAAGTTGACTTATGCTTTGAAGAAAGGAGGAAATTTATCAACACCTGGAACTGCTGCCCTTTCAATTGGTGAATACGAGCATCCACCCTTTTGAAGTCCACATTTTGCTGACTTCTACATTAGAGAGAGAGAGAGAGAGAGAGAGAGAGAGAGAGATATCAATGAGCTTCTAACAGGATGAAGCAAAAACTAAACAAAAAAAAAAAAAAGAAAAGAAAAAAAAGAACAGGAGTGCTGAAGAGATGTTGAGAGAGAGCATCAAGAAACAGAACGAAAAAAAGAGAAAAAACAAATTCACGGTCGGTGTGTTCACAGATCGCAGCAGAGATCACGGAGCAGGTTCTCAGAATTAGTGAAGAAAAGAGCCACCGTCTCCAGTATAAAATCTGGGTTGCGCTCATCTTGCAGTTCTGAAGCTCCATGAACATAGCATCCAGTATCCCCTGCTCTCATCCAAGTGCCCAAAAAAGGAGAAAAAAATGCACATTACGAAACCGAAAAAAGAACATCGACGGGTCAACCTAATGCAAGAGAGAGAAAGAGACACAACCACTTAAGACTTTGCATGAACTTTGTGTGGTTCTTACCTCTCTAAACAGGGAGTTCCTGCAATCAGTCCACCTCCTCTGCATTTGCCTCAGACGCGGATCCATGCTCTGCTCTGCCTGTAGTTTCTCACCCTCCAAACAAACACGAACTCAAACAGAACGAAATCAGACAGACCCTTTTTCTTCAGTCAATAAGTTGGTGGCTTTAAATAGGGGAGGATCATTCTGATAGTCTCCGAGTACAACATTAGCGTTGGATTTTTAATTTGTTCAATATAATCTTTGTACAATTTTTATATGATCAATAATGTCCTTGAACCTTTTGGATTTATTCAATGTTAGTGTCTCAACTTTCCATAACAAAGTCAAATAAATCCTCAATACCGTTCGCCAGCCTTTATAATAACACTATTGTCCAGATTTTAAATTATCTTTTCATTTCAATCTATTTCATAAATAAAACCAATTAATATCTCTAAAATTACCATTTTGCTTTTGGGCCTGATAGTTTCATTCAAGAATATCTTAATTTGTCATCTCTATAATAGTAAAGTTAGCCTCATCCAGAATTGCATTGAGTTGATAAATCTACTATTTGTTTTCCTAATTTACAGATTTGTTAAATTTAATTAAGAAAGCACAAAACACCAAAGCTTGGCAATTTTATATGTCTAAAATATTAGGAACGATTGATATCATTTTCAGTAAATTAGAAACAAGATTTATCTATCATAGACATGATTATGAGCAAATAGTTGATATCATTTTAACGAAAGCACTTAATCTCAAAATAAAAGAATGGACCCGATATAACTCAAAATAAGGTTCTACTTTAACTGTTATAGAGCTTATAAGCTAGGATATGCTAAAATGGAAGTATCGTAATATTTGCAAAGACCAAAAAGGTAAAAAGGTAAGAAAAAAAATATGCATTTGTTTTGTTGATACAGGAAATCGATCGAAATGAAAAGAATTTTAAAATTTGGGCAACATTGTAATTGTGAAAACTTGCCAATAATACTGAAAGACTGCTTTGGCTTTGTCACGTAGAGTTGATGGATAAAACCAAATAAATCAATAGTTCATCGACTAGATTGAAAATTTCAGAATAATTCGGAAACTAAATTGAACGAATTAAAAGTTCAACAGTGCGAATTTGGCCAAAGTTTAAAGACTAATAGTGGTGTTTTCCCTTTTAATAAAAAAAAACATAGAGACATTTTCCAAGTCCTGTGGAATCAAGTGGAGGCCATAAATGCTACAGAAACCTTGAAAGCGATTTGATAAATTTAGCTGCATGAGCCAAAGGTTCAAACTCTACTTGTTTTTGTGGATGTTGTCGGTTTATGCAGGACCAGAACCTCTTAATGATGCTTTGGATTCGTGCTTTCATCCTCTCTTTCCGTCTGTTGTCTTAAATCACGGTCGACCTAAAAATGGCAAAAGAACATAAATGAAAAAACCCTCAAAACAACACCAAGACGACACTCATTTTGGAGGAAGCTGCTATGATCAAATGGATGTGGAGTAAGAACAAATAGAATCGCCTATCGAACCGGCAAAAAGTCTTTGTATGACATGAGTCGACATTTGCGAGTCAAGTCTATGTTAATTGAGCCATTAAACTTGGAACCACACGTCCAATGTACTTATGGAATCCTTGGGAAGATGTCATAATTTTTCCATGAGACATCACCTAAACTGCAAAAGGATTAAAAGATGTAAGGTTAATACCAAGAAAAAACCTCAGACCGGTACATCTACGACAAATCTATCCCAAATCGGTACACCGGTGATAGATTTATGCTCAATTAGTTTTCATTAATTACTGAGTTTGGTGACACATCGTAGTCAACGGGTGTACCAATGTGGGGCTTTCCTTTTGTTTTTTTTAAACCCAATTAAGAGAAATTAACGGAGGATAAACTTGTTATAGGTGTACCAGTTTAAGATTTTTGATAATCAAAAAAATTGATTTGGGATAAACTTATCATAAGTTCACCAGTTTGGGGTTTTCGTGGTGTTAAACCAAAGATGTACCATGCAACCCAACTTGTTTTATTAATAGACTATATACAAGCCACCTTTTTAATCATTGATTAGCATAGTTAGTTGTCACTTGTTAGCAAAGTTTACTTTTACCTGTATTAAAATAATATCATAGAACCTCCAGTAGTCACTATGTTTATCAGTTGACCCCCCCCAAAAAAAAAACCAAAAAAAAAAAAGGGAAATAGGCGGACTTGACAGTTTATATGCATTTATGCTGATCAGTCATCTACAAAATGCACAAACCTAAATTGTCAAGAAATGCATTTATTGTGTGTGAGAATTATGGATGGGAATCGACATGGCTTTGATGAATTTGAGTAGTTCGCGAATGCCGAAGCCGTGTTATTTAACATAGGACTCATATGATCTACCGAATTTCAAACTTCATTAAATACCATTCTCAAAGTTACGGGATTTCTTTAGGCTGTTTGGCCCCTTTTAAATCGATAAATTTTCAATTTCCTTAGGAGTTACTATCACTTTGAACTGAAAGAATATCCTAAAAGTGAGTTCCAAATTCAAACTGGAATGGGATTTAAGATCTTGGTAAGAGGGCATCGAAGACACAGAACTGCAGCAATGACTTAGTTCTGAAGCGGGGTCATCAAAATTTGGAGCTTCATCCACTTGACTTTTTAAACATGTTGATTTGTGATCATGCAACTGGTGCATGGAAGAAAATCTTCTATCGAGCCATTACCATCGTCATTACTATGAAAAACGATTCGGAATGCGGACATAATCGAGCGTTAGCAACTCAGACATGTGACCCTCATGCTGGCAAAATCTGTGCATAAACGCATACGACTCGTCTTAAACTAGTTCGGCTTCACAATACAATATTAAGAGACAACAGGGGTGTACACACAAACAAAAAATCTCGTATCATTTCGACGAAAGAAAAAAAAATAATCCTAAAAGGAGTTGAACTCATGGCCGTGTAGTGGCTGTGTAGGTACAAACAAGAGGAGTATAACAAGCGATGCGCAAACTCGAACCTCCAGTCTTCAACATACCTTGCAACTCCTCCTACAATAACCAGGGAGATCAGGAGTTCCGACCATGTACTCAGGATTCTTGGTGCATTCCCCAAGTGCAGCCCATCTGTCGCAACTATCGTTCGTGTCCATGCAGTTCCCACCTTCGCCAATTATCTTGTCGAATGAGTCCACGTGAATCCACTTCGTTGCCGACCATTTCTCACCTTCGATCACTGGACAACCCGCATGAAGGCTGATCGGGTCAGGGACAGCATCTGTCGTGAGACTGAAGAAGAGAAGCGCGTCGCCTTTTCTTGGTTTCACTATTTATTCACAGCATTCATTCAGAAAATAACGTAAGCACATAAACAGGCTGCTATTGCGACCATTAAATTTAGAAATATCAATGACTCCACTTGTTTCACTAAAAATGAATAATTAAGAAAATATTTTCGTTAAAACGATCACTTACATCGCTTACATCGCTTGAAATAATTAGTCAATGAAAAATGCTTTTATTATCAATAACAGTTTATGTCTAAACACATTCACGGATGATGAAAAAAATTTTTGCTCATTCATTTTTTTGAGCGAAACAAGTTATCATTTTTAGAGAAATGTTTTCCAAATTATTCATTTTCCACGAAACAAAGAGACTCTAAAACATGGGCTTACCTGCGATCCCTTTCTTTGCACATTCAGATAGATTCTCATCTGTGCTAGAAGCTCTACGACGAGGAGGATCCTATCAGATGAAACATAATATCACTATTACTCCGTCCTTGAACAAAGTTCAACAGGAAAACAAAGCCCAAAGGTGTGCATACAAAGTTCAACAGAAAAACAAAGCCCAAAGGTGTTCATTATTATAAACAAGACCATGGCTACTCTCCCAATAGGCCCGATGATGGTCTCCTTCAACATCCATATCTTTTTGGGTCGCAGTGCTTTAACTCGGCCAGCTTAATCCAGTCCACACACATTCATGAATAGTATATTGGGAACAAATCCATGGAAAAATCTAGGGCATTCACAAGGGCATTTCTTCATAAGGAGACAAAACCATTACTTGACTCCAATAAAGCCTTATGTTAACAAAGATATGACTAACAGTATGTCAAAAGATGCAGGATGTATTTCTGACAAGTCTGTAAATACTTCAGCCTCTGGGTACTAACCTCCGCATTCGGAAAAACTGTTTCACCACCCTTCTCCACATCAGTGAGATACATGAGCACCGTCGCCACGCGATGTCCACCTCGGGCAATATTGACCTTATCAGCAAAGTAATCATAGTGCGGATCGTATTTCTGTCCATGCTCATACCTCAGCACTTGAATATCTTCTCCATTTTCTGAAGGTCAAAAGCACCAAATATAAGTTGCCTCACTCATGCACCAGAACGATAAATCAACATGAAATACCCATAAAGTACAAGAATAACAGCAATTATCATCCATCAATGCCACCGGCATTCTTCTACTTCATAAGCAACATCTAAGATTGTGACAGAGGACATTTCATCGCCAGATGAGGTTGCCCACTATCATTAATCCAGACATATCTTTGATTGTAGGAAACGATGTTAAACTGAACGAACGCTTAAAGGATTTCTGAAGACCTCAAATGCCTTTCTATAACCCAGAGATAACCATCAACAAAGTCATCATCTTCATGCGAGTCCATATGCGTTTGTCTAAGCAACAGCATGGTGTCATAGCTGACCACCTCATTCCCAAGTACATTTGTAGTAATGATTGATGACAACAAATAACAACTTCTCGGTTTAGACAAAGGTCAAGGTAAGACCAGTGCTTTGATCATCAGCATCAACGGGTATCACTTCAGCATCAATGTGAAAGTCAAACATTCTACCTACAAGTATCTCAGCTCAAGCCTGTGGTCTCAGTATCTGCTTTTCCAGCTATCTGCTCTGACATAAAAAACTGAACCTTTGCTTTCAATTAATTAACTTTCAAGGAAACTTCTTAAACGGAAAAATTACTAAATAAGCATTTCACAGGTCATGCACATGAGCCCAAAACTAGAACTGAACTTGCACTACCATCATCCAAGGAAACTCTGTTATGACTTCCAGGCTAAACAACAATGGTACAGCTTAAAAGTACGTAGATCAACAAGCCATTAATTCATATAAAGTATCTGGTTTTTTGTTTTATCCCAGTAAAACAAATAAAGCAATCAGAATACAACAATCAGTGATCACTCTTTGAGCAGATTGTCATTCAGTATCAAGTAAAGTACACTGCAAAGCTTAAATTATGGCCCATAGTACAGACTAAATGAATTAGAACTTAAAGATCAATAAGCAGATCCATCTGGAAAAAAGAGAATTAAACAATGCTTATAGGGATATGGTATACCTTTAGGGAGAAAGGTCCATGTTGAAATCTTATCCTCTATCCCAGCAACAATGGGATCCTATAATAGACATAATGATTTAAAACAAGTATAATGAAGGACGTGAAAAGTAAATTAGAAAAACTAGAAATGGATCTGAAGAAATAGTTTTCTCATTTATCTGTAATGTAATTCCCAGGTTCACAACAACGCGCACATTGGCGTCTACTAGCAATTCAGGAGGAAGCAGAAACCGGCAGAAAACCTTAGTTCTTTTGGCAGCTCTCTTCTATTGACATCTTGAATAAATGATATGATGTCCCGGTTCTAACATATACAGACGCTATTACAAACACATGACATGACATGCTGACACAAGTAGCCATTTTTCCACCCATGCCCTAAAGCTAGACAGCAAATGATCTGTGAACATAAAGATACATTTTTCCCCTAAAAAGTCAGATTTGGCAAATTCAACGCACCTCATGCCTTTGTAAATTGCTTACTTACAGGGAATAAAAACGAACAAGAATTTCAATAAGGTAGGAATCACAACTCCAAGGAAGTCAAAGTCTTTTTTTTTTCCTCTTCTCCCCTTAAGTACGACACAAACCGTACAACTTAAACCTAATTCCATGTATATAATGGCACATCATCTTAAGCATTAAGCATAGAATCTCAAAGAAAGATCTTGCAAACAATGGAGGGTCAATAAAACTAACTTTGGCCTTCGGAATAAACATCCCCGAGCTGGTCCGAACTTCACTGAGCTTGCTCTTTCCCGACATATTATCCGCCACCGCAGATCTCTTTAACTCTGATTTCGCCTGTCCCACAATATCAAGCAACTTAAAATGAATACTCACAAGTCTCATCATATGAGAAAAACATACATTGCACCATCCTCTATCACCATAACCCGCGATTGCTCGTTCGATTCAACAATCTGCGGAATCGAACTCAATCAACAAACCCAAGCAATCCGAAGACCGATTAAGCTGGAGTAACCAAGGGGCACTCACCAGAGAGATCAAGTGGTCGCATTCCAAGTCCGTGAGGAACCCTTCGTACACGAACGCCCTGCGGAAAAACACCATCAAGTTCAATTCTTGACCAAACAAAAGTGATATCGCGAGTGAGCAGTGAACTGGGTTTGCTTTAGAACTTGAAATTAAAGTGAAAAGAGAACGAACCTGGGTTTCCATGAGACTTGCCTGACCTTCGCAGGGGAGATGATGGAGCTGGCAGAAGCAGGAGCAGCGCGCGAGCTCGGACAGTGAACGAGGACCGAGCAGATCGCAAGCAACAAGAGGGATCGCAAGAACGGAGCTATGAACATGATGATGTGGTTCGAGATTTGGGGATCTTGCGGGAAGCGAGATTTGGAGGCAAACGAAACGTCAGCTATTTTTCTGGCGAAAGCGTTGATTTTTCGGTTTGTTCCTCCGTTTTCAACTGTCCATCGATCCCCGATCCCATGGGATTTGTAGTTAATTTCGTGTGCAGACACGTCCCCCGAATTTGGTCCAACAACCTGCGGTGGCAGAGCACGACGTCGTGCGGCAATGGGCCGCTTTGGACAGCATCCCCCTGACTTTGCATTTGGTCGTGCGAATATCAGGGGGGCATTTCTCTGAAAGATTCACTCTTTTTTTAGTAGTTAGCGTTGTTCTTTTCAAGCACTCGATTGATCAGATGCGAACGAGGTAACTCTGTAATTATCTAGGTATCAAGCTCGAAGGCACCTAGAGCGGGCCTCAAGAAGGTTCTCCTTGTGGAGGCTCGAATCGTCGATGGGGTTAATCGAATTTGGACAATATCTCCATAAGTTTGCGTTTGGTCGTACAAATGTTATTATGACATTCTCTGAAATATTCAATTTTTGCTTATAGCTTACGTGGTCCTTCTTGGGACTTGACTAATTTGATACCAAGTAACTTCATAATTATCTAGGTGCAAAGCTTGAAAGCACTTGAAGCGAGCCTCAAGAAGATTTTTCTTGTCAAGGCCAAATCATTGATAATGATAATCGCGTTTGGATAACATATCATAACTTTACATTTGGTCGTGTGACTATCAAGATGACATTTGATTCAATTTTTCCTAATGTTTTTTTTTTTCAACAACTTTTGTTGATGGTTGGCATGATTTTTTTTTAGCACTCGACTTATCGAATGCGAAGTAACTCCATAAATACCAAGGTACCAAGCTTGATGTACTGAGCGAGCCTCAAGAAAGTTGTCATTGTCAAGGCTCAAATCACTGGTCATGTCAAGCTTGGACAACATCCCCAAAACCCTGCGTAGTATCATGATGACATTCTCTAAAAGATTTCGTTTTTGCTTACGATCCTTTTTGAGGACTTGACTATTCGGATATGAAGTAACTGCATAATTATTTAGGTACCAAACTCGAAGGCACCTTCAGCGAGCATCAAGAAGGTTGTCCTTGTCGAGGCTCGAATCATCAATCCCGTTATTCGAGTTTGGGCAACATCCCCATGACTTTGGGTTTGGTCATGCAATGATGACATTCTCTAAAAGATTCACTTTTTGCTTGTGGTTAGAGTGGCTCCTTTCGAGCACTTGACTAATCAGATACGAAGTAACTCCATAATTATCTAGGTACCAAGCTCGAAGGCACCTAGAGCGGAACTCAAGAAGGTAGTCGTTGTCGAGGCTCCAATGGTCGATCATGCTAGTCAATATGCAGGTGGCTTGCAGTCTTCAAATGGGCGAAATTAAGGCCATACCACAGGTTATCATGTTGCTGGCGTCATAAACTGTCTACTTGAGCTATGTATCCAGACTTGGAACAAAACAAAAAAAAAGTGCACATGGACAAATACTCAAATTTAAGGAGCAACCTTTGATAGAAAACTTAAACATGATTTAGCATTAAATGAATGTTAATGATCACTATGCTCTGAGTAAATTTCACTCCTCTCAGTTCAACCGTCTGCTTGGGTTCTTCTTAAGCTCTAACGGATTGTTAATGGCTTTTTGGCCAAATTTCACCTCTTTATCGTCCATTTTAGGCCCCCTGTGCTGTGAACTTTCGGAACTCTACCTCATTGGTCGCATCCTAAACGTCTGCAGTTATGATTGTGCATTATGTGGTTGAGAACTCGAACATATACCAGTCGAAGCAATACGAGTTACATTGGGAACATGTCTCCTTTACGGGTCATGGTTACAAAAAAAACGAGCTACTCGGTTCGGCACTCCTTAGTTAAGCCCTGGACTATCTCCATGTACCGATCCAGATCGTTTAGGTACTTGGTCGCGTTGTACTCCTCGCAGCGTACAGCTCCTCGGAGTACGTTCTTTGCAGCGAAGGCCTTTGGTGCCGTTCTTTCGCGAGCTCTAAACTGCCCTTTTCGCCTTTCAGAAGTCTTACGACCTGTAAAACACGAATCCAGTCATGCGTCGTATATTCTGCGACTCCTAGAATGAGAGTTCAGAGTGCAGCATGCTCAGAGACAATTCTAGGAAAAATGACATGCCTGGCTCATTGGTGGTCTATGGATTGAAGACTGATGGGTACATAAAGTGGCTGCCAAGATCAAACGGTCCATCTGTTCCGAGTCGAAGGCACCGGCGAGAGAGGGATCCACAACCTCCTTAATGCGGTTATCAGAAAGCAGAGGCTTGGCCTGGAGCAATGTGCAGGTAAAAGAAGATGGCGCGAATTTAAACGTAAACTCGATCGAGATGGTTTTCGTAAGGAATGAACGCGCAAAACATACCCACATGACGAGGCTTTTCTGCGAACTATCCAAAGCTTTCCGTCCCGTGATGAGCTCCAACAGCAGTACCCCAAAAGCATAAACATCCGTTTTCTCATCGACTATCCCGTGCATAAAGTACTCAGGAGGAAGGTATCTGCAATCGTGTTGCACAACTACGAATCAAACGGGGCAGAAGAGGAAGAGTAAAACGGCGCAGCAGTTGCAGCAATGAGAAGGTACACTGAGCTATGGATTACAAACCCGAATGTGCCTTCGATTTGCGATACGGTGTGATGAGACCATTGCTCTGGCAGCCACTTTGCGAGCCCGAAATCAGATATCTATACAAAAAGTAGAATTCATGAAAAGAACTGGGAAGTCTGGATGAACCGTTATCCTAGTCCAAGTTCTATCAGCACATTTATCTCTCATTCTTGTGTCTGAAATTTTGATGGATTATGCACCCAAGTAATAACCACATACTAGAAAGGCCAAGCGACGGTATTCTGTTCCAGGTAAATCATCGAAAAGTGAAGCTACAAAATGCATGTATATCTCTGCGGTTTGCTACCTGGGGCTCGAAATCCTCGGAGAGCAATATATTAGCGGCCTTCACATCTTTGTGAATAATCCTCCTCTGGCACTCCTCATGAAGGTACATTAGTCCCTTGGCCGTTCCTAAAGCGACCTTGTACCTGATACCCCAGTCCAGTTTCTCCCTAGAGCCTGCAAGTATGTACCAGACCAATCCTCATTCCAATTCGTCAGCATAACTCCAACAGAAAAAGTATGAAATATTTTGAGTAACTTTAGAGAATGAAAGCCGAACTGTATAACAGAGACGCGAGGCTCCCGTGAGGAGACAGATGGAGAATCAAGTGCATTCCCCCTTCGACGCCGTATCCGATCAATTTGGCAATGTTCGGATGGTCCACATGCACAATAATTCCAAGCTCAGATAAGAAATCTGCCGTCATCTCCTCCGGCGATCCCCTCGTCAACCGTTTGATCGCAACGATCTCGCCGCCCGGCAGTGTACCCTTGTAAACTTCAGCACATCCTCCTTCCCCAATTAAATTATCTGACGCAAAAATGGACATAAGAAGCACATTGAGAGGATGTCCTTCACATCAGATACCGAGTACTCAGTGAAATGGAAAGTCACAAACCATGACTGAAGTTGTCGGTAGCCTCTTGGAGCTCCAAGAGCGTAAAATTCCTCCAGGATGGTTTGAAATAGTTCAGCTCACCGAGCTCGGTGCCCAGGCTGGCATGGAACGCTGGCACCATGTCCTCTCTTATCCTCCTGCTCTTCCTCCTAGTGAGCTTGGGGACGCTCTTCAGAGGAAACGTGTGGAAGCGCACGGTGGATCCCTTCTTCAGCGAGCGGAGGAAACCCTGCCACCTATTGCTAGAGGATTTCGAGAATGACTGGCATTCGGAACTTGAGGTGCTGCTAGGGGAAGTTACATCGACTTCCACGCTGCTCAGGCCATCATCAAAAACTCCTCGGGGGGAAGAATCGATTGCCCTCCCCTCCATCTCCAAAGATCTTAAATCTAGTATACACAGATCAAATCATCATCAAACACCCATCAGGATGAATTACAAACAAATCATGCTGTCAAGAGAGGGGGGCGAAGGATCAAGAATCTACCATGGGAGGATATCGAGTCGGAGAAACCAGCCCGGAATTTCTTGCCTTTAACACGAAGCCATTTGCCTTCTTCCTCCTCTTCTTCTTTCTCTTCTTTTTGAATTTCTCTGGCCTTGATAGCAGGGCCATAGCTGGGAAATTTAAAGCGAACGATGAAAAGGACAGTAAGCAATAGGGTATGTGACAAATTGAGAAAAAAGCAGTAGTCAAGAACAAGCCCCAGTAACCCATGATGGCAAGTCCCAACAAACACTATATATGCCCTAGTAGTAGGATAGAGGAAGCGGACAAAAAAATTACTCCTAAAAAAACATCTACAGAAGGATTTACCAATGATTTGATTCAAAAGATCAAGAAATTATAGGACCACCTACAGACCATTTAGGTAGGAGGAGGACAAAAAGACACTGCAAGGAAAACAAGAAAGGCCTAGGCAACGGTTAAGGGGAAATCTTCACAAATTTGCCAACTTTTTGTTCCACAAAGCTTGAATGTTACACGTTTTGGAAGAAGCTGGACTTATGATCAAGTTAAGAAGCAATCTCGGGCGCGGCCGAACGGGGCGCTATTACCATAATTTAAAGATCAATCGTCGCTTTTTCTTCTGCAACACAACTCTTATACAGACAAGGGAAACATGAGATCTTTCACAGAACCAAACAAGAACCAAGAAAAAAGAATCAATGGCACGAACACAAATGAGTGCAACTAGATGACGTTTGAATCCACAACACACCCAAGTGAGGGAAGGATCAGAGCTCTGAGGGGAGCTAAAAAACCTGGGGAAAAGACCATTTTCCTGGGCGCTTTCCATGAGCGGGAGGTTGTAGACAAAAACCTCAGGAGCCCCAACAGAAACCGGAATAGGAAGAGACAGAGAATTCGGGCTGTGAACTCGTCACAGAGAGAGAGAGAGAGAGAAGGGGGGGAATGTCTGAAAATAACGGCTGGCATGATTTGTCTCTTCCTTGTCCAATGTCCATTGACAGTGCTCCTCCTCCATCCCTCAAAAATCGGTCCTTGATCCGACCATGGTCGCTAGAAATACCACCTTGGAAAGCTCATCATCGATTGACATCAGTCGCGCACCATATAATATTCGAACAGGATCTGAGTTGGGACAGAGATTTGAGTGCACATCTGTCGAGGTGAAAACTCGTCCTCTTCCAGAATTGGGTGCTCGACACGTGGACACACCCAATACTTCAGCCCACAAAGCGGAGGACGAATTTTACTACTTCGGGAAGAAATCGAGAAGGTTATTCTCGTGCTGAAGAAGGTACAGCGAGATTGGATAGAATGCGTATTGTCTCTCGGATCCAAAAGAGTACGACGTTAATGGGAAACTTCCGATTCATTGGACGAGCACGTCCTTTGGAATCTCGTGCGTGGTCCGAACAAAAAGCACTTCTCCTCCAGGGTCTCTCCACATATTTCGGAAATTTCACGCAATGGACAACAATGGAAGATCCTGCGACAGCATTTTGCCTATGTACTTTTAGCTATTCACATTAGTTTTAATTTATTTAATTAAGTCCTTTGACTTTCATAATTGCCGTAGTTAAATCTCTTGAACATCAAATTTGACCAAATTCAATCAACGTGACCGTCAACCGTGAAGCAAATCTGATCAAATCCAATTGACATGGCCATCATGCGACGTCGTAGTGCCGTGCAATTAAGGTTTTTTTTTCTTATGGGAACGTTCATGTCGGCATTGTACATCAGCTAAATTTTATCAATGTCGCGCTCGAATGCTTTCCACGCTATCCATCCGCGCTCGAATGCTGTCCACACTATCCATCCGCGCCGATGCGGCAAATTCTTTGGCCGACAAAGCAGAGGATGAATTTCAATACTATGGAAAGAAATCAAGCAGGTTATTCTCGTGCTAAAAAAAGATAAGGCAAATTTAGAAACGACGGCCAATAGGAATGTCTCTCGCATCCTCCGAAAGAGTACGACGTTCGTGAGAACGTCGTGCGTGGTCCCAAGTAAGGTGATCACGTGCGTGGTCCAACAAGATCACCTTTCTTGTTGGGCCTTTCCACAGATTTCGGAGATTTCGCGAAATTGCCAACTGAGGGAAGATCCTGCGACCACCAGCAACTAGGGAAAAAAAATGAAAAAACTTAAAAATTCTACTTTTTGCCTATGTATTTTTAGAAAACGTTAGTATTTACAATTTTAGTTTGTCCAATTAAGCCTTCTAAGGTTCAGTTATTAATACCTTAAAGGCTACGTTCGGGAACCACTTTCCTAAGGGGCTTTGAGTGTACATAGCCCCTTGGGGCAAAATTTAGGTGTTTCGCAAATTTTTTAAAACATCTTCCACTCAAAGTTAGCCTTTAAAAGGCTGAAAGCCCAAGGCAACTTGAAGTTGCCTTGGGCTTTCAGCCTTTTAAGGCTAACTTTGAGTGGAAGATGTTTTAAAAAATTTGCGAACACCTAAATTGCCCCAAGGGCTATGTACACTCAAAGCCCCTTAGTAAAGTGGTTCCCGAACGTAGCCTTAAGGTATTAATAACTGAACCTTAGAAGGCTTAATTGGACAAACTAAAATTGTAAATACTAACGTTTTCTAAAAATACATAGGCAAAAAGTAGAATTTTTAAGTTTTTTCATTTTTTTTCCCTAGTTGCTGGTGGTCGCAGGATCTTCCTCAGTTGGCAATTTCGCGAAATCTCCGAAATCTGTGGAAAGGCCCAACAAGAAAGGTGATCTTGTTGGACACGCACGTGATCACCTTACTTGGGACCACGCACGACGTTCTCACGAACGTCGTACTCTTTCGGAGGATGCGAGAGACATTCCTATTGGCCGTCGTTTCTAAATTTGCCTTATCTTTTTTTAGCACGAGAATAACCTGCTTGATTTCTTTCCATAGTATTGAAATTCATCCTCTGCTTTGTCGGCCAAAGAATTTGCCGCATCGGCGCGGATGGATAGTGTGGACAGCATTCGAGCGCGGATGGTAGCGTGGAAAGCATTCGAGCGCGACATTGATAAAATTTAGCTGATGTACAATGCCGACATGAACGTTCCCATAAGAAAAAAAAACCTTAATTGCACGGCACTACGACGTCGCATGATGGCCATGTCATTGGATTTGATCAGATTGCTTCACGGTTGACGGTCACGTGATTGAATTTGGTCAAATTTGATGTTCAAGAGATTTAACTACGGCAATTATGAAAGTCAAAGGACTTAATTAAATAAATTAAAACTAATGTGAATAGCTAAAAGTACATAGGCAAAATGCTGTCGCAGGATCTTCCATTGTTGTCCATTGCGTGAAATTTCCGAAATATGTGGAGAGACCCTGGAGGAGAAGTGCTTTGTTTCGGACCACGCACGAGATTCCAAAGGACGTGCTCGTCCAATGAATCGGAAGTTTCCCATTAACGTCGTACTCTTTTGATCCGAGAGACAATACGCATTCTATCCAATCTCGCTGTACCTCTTCAGCACGAGAATAACCTTCTCGATTTCTTCCCAAAGTAATAAAATTCGTCCGCTTTGTGGCTGAAGAATTGGGTGTGTCCACGTGTCGAGCACCCAATTCTGGAAGACGACGAGTTTTCACCTCGACAGATGTGCACTCAAATCTCTGTCCCAACTCAGATCCTGTTCGAATATTATATGGTGCGCGACTGATGTCAATCGATGATGAGCTTTCCAAGGTGGTATTTCTAGCGACCATGGTCGGATCAAGGACGATTTTTGAGGGATGGAGGAGGAGCACTGTCAATGGACATTGGACAAGGAAGAGACAAATCATGCCAGCCGTTATTTTCAGACATTCCCCCCCTTCTCTCTCTCTCTCTCTCTCTGATGAGTTCACAGCCCGAATTCTCTGTCTCTTCCTATTCCGGTTTCTGTTGGGGCTCCTGAGGTTTTTGTCTACAACCTCCCGCTCATGGAAAGCGCCCAGGAAAATGGTCTTTTCCCAGGTTTTTTAGCTCCCCTCAGAGCTCTGATCCTTCCCTCACTTGGGTGTGTTGTGGATTCAAACGTCATCTAGTTGCACTCATTTGTGTTCGTGCCATTGATTCTTTTTTCTTGGTTCTTGTTTGGTTCTGTGAAAGATCTCATGTTTCCCTTGTCTGTATAAGAGTTGTGTTGCAGAAGAAAAAGCGACGATTGATCTTTAAATTATGGTAATAGCGCCCCGTTCGGCCGCGCCCGAGATTGCTTCTTAACTTGATCATAAGTCCAGCTTCTTCCAAAACGTGTAACATTCAAGCTTTGTGGAACAAAAAGTTGGCAAATTTGTGAAGATTTCCCCTTAACCGTTGCCTAGGCCTTTCTTGTTTTCCTTGCAGTGTCTTTTGTCCTCCTCCTACCTAAATGGTCTGTAGGTGGTCCTATAATTTCTTGATCTTTTGAATCAAATCATTGGTAAATCCTTCTGTAGATGTTTTTTTAGGAGTAATTTTTTTGTCCGCTTCCTCTATCCTACTACTAGGGCATATATAGTGTTTGTTGGGACTTGCCATCATGGGTTACTGGGGCTTGTTCTTGACTACTGCTTTTTTCTCAATTTGTCACATACCCTATTGCTTACTGTCCTTTTCATCGTTCGCTTTAAATTTCCCAGCTATGGCCCTGCTATCAAGGCCAGAGAAATTCAAAAAGAAGAGAAAGAAGAAGAGGAGGAAGAAGGCAAATGGCTTCGTGTTAAAGGCAAGAAATTCCGGGCTGGTTTCTCCGACTCGATATCCTCCCATGGTAGATTCTTGATCCTTTGCCCCCTCTCTTGACAGCATGATTTGTTGTAATTCATCCTGATGGGTGTTTGATGATGATTTGATCTGTGTATACTAGATTTAAGATCTTTGGAGATGGAGGGGAGGGCAATCGATTCTTCCCCCCGAGGAGTTTTGATGATGGCCTGAGCAGCGTGGAAGTCGATGTAACTTCCCCTAGCAGCACCTCAAGTTCCGAATGCCAGTCATTCTCGAAATCCTCTAGCAATAGGTGGCAGGGTTTCCTCCGCTCGCTGAAGAAGGGATCCACCGTGCGCTTCCACACGTTTCCTCTGAAGAGCGTCCCCAAGCTCACTAGGAGGAAGAGCAGGAGGATAAGAGAGGACATGGTGCCAGCGTTCCATGCCAGCCTGGGCACCGAGCTCGGTGAGCTGAACTATTTCAAACCCTCCTGGAGGAATTTTACGCTCTTGGAGCTCCAAGAGGCTACCGACAACTTCAGTCATGGTTTGTGACTTTCCTTTCACTGAGTACTCGGTATCTGATGTGAAGGACATCCTCTCAATGTGCTTCTTATGTCCATTTTTGCGTCAGATAATTTAATTGGGGAAGGAGGATGTGCTGAAGTTTACAAGGGTACACTGCCGGGCGGCGAGATCGTTGCGATCAAACGGTTGACGAGGGGATCGCCGGAGGAGATGACGGCAGATTTCTTATCTGAGCTTGGAATTATTGTGCATGTGGACCATCCGAACATTGCCAAATTGATCGGATACGGCGTCGAAGGGGGAATGCACTTGATTCTCCATCTGTCTCCTCACGGGAGCCTCGCGTCTCTGTTATACAGTTCGGCTTTCATTCTCTAAAGTTACTCAAAATATTTCATACTTTTTCGGTGGAGTTATGCTGACGAATTGGAATGAGGATTGGTCTGGTACATACTTGCAGGCTCTAGGGAGAAACTGGACTGGGGTATCAGGTACAAGGTCGCTTTAGGAACGGCCAAGGGACTAATGTACCTTCATGAGGAGTGCCAGAGGAGGATTATTCACAAAGATGTGAAGGCCGCTAATATATTGCTCCGAGGATTTCGAGCCCCAGGTAGCAAACCGCAGAGATATACATGCATTTTGTAGCTTCACTTTTCGATGATTTACCTGGAACAGAACACCGTCGCTTGGCCTTTCTAGTGTGTGGATTACTTGGGTGCGTAATCCATCAAAATTTCAGACACATGAATGAGAGAAACATGTGCTTGTAGAACTTGGATTAGGATAAGTTAATCCAGACTTCCCAGTTCTTTTCATGAATTCTACTTTTTGTATAGATATCTGATTTGGGCTCGCAAAGTGGCTGCCAGAGCAATGGTCTCATCACACCGTATCGCAAATCGAAGGCACATTCGGGTTTGTAATCCATACTCAGTGTACCTTCTCATTGCTGCAACTGCTGCGCTGCTTACTTTTCCTCTTCTGCCCCGTTTGATTCGTAGTTGTGCAACACGATTGCAGATACTTCCTCCTGAGTACTTTATGCACGGGATAGTCGATGAGAAAACGGATGTTTATGCTTTTGGGGTACTGCTGTTGGAGCTCATCACGGGACGGAAAGCTTTGGATAGTTCGCAGAAAAGCCTCGTCATGTGGGTATGTTTTGCGCGTTCATTCCTTACGAAAACCATCTCGATCGAGTACCCACAAACATCAGTAGTACTGAGTTACGTTTAAATTCGCGCCATCTTCTTTCACCTGCACATTGCTCTAGGCCAAGCCTCTGCTTTCTGATAACCGCATTAAGGAGGTTGTGGATCCCTCTCTCGCCGGTGCCTACGACTCGGAACAGATGGACCGTTTGATCTTGGCAGCCACTTTATGTACCCATCAGTCTTCAATCCATAGACCACCAATGAGCCAGGCATGTCATTTTTCCTAGAATTGTCTCTGAGCATGCTGCACTCTGAACTCTCATTCTAGTAGTCGCAGAATACACGGCACATGACTGGATTCGTGTTTTACAGGTCGTAAGACTTCTGAAAGGCGAAAAGGGCAGTTTAGAGCTCGCGAAAGAACGACACCAAAGGCCTTCGCTGCAAAGAACGTACTCCGAGGAGCTGTACGCTGCAGAGGAGTACAACGCGACCAAGTACCTAAACGATCTGGATCGGTACATGGAGATAGTCCAGGGCTTAACTAAGGAGTGCCGAACCGAGTAGCTCGTTTTTTTTGTAACCATGACCCGTAAAGGAGACATGTTCCCAATGTAACTCGTATTGCTTCGACTGGTATATGTTCGAGTTCTCAACCACATAATGCACAATCATAACTGCAGACGTTTAGGATGCGACCAATGAGGTAGAGTTCCGAAAGTTCACAGCACAGGGGGCCTAAAATGGACGATAAAGAGGTGAAATTTGGCCAAAAAGCCATTAACAATCCGTTAGAGCTTAAGAAGAACCCAAGCAGACGGTTGAACTGAGAGGAGTGAAATTTACTCAGAGCATAGTGATCATTAACATTCATTTAATGCTAAATCATGTTTAAGTTTTCTATCAAAGGTTGCTCCTTAAACTTGAGTATTTGTCTATGTGCACTTTTTTTTTTTTGTTCCAAGTCTGGATACATACTCAAGTAGACAGTTTATGACGCCAGCAACATGATAACCTGTGGTATGGCCTTAATTTCGCCCATTTGAAGACTGCAAGCCACCTGCATATTGACTAGCATGATCGACCATTGGAGCCTCGACAACGACTACCTTCTTGAGTTCCGCTCTAGGTGCCTTCGAGCTTGGTACCTAGATAATTATGGAGTTACTTCGTATCCGATTAGTCAAGTGCTCGAAAGGAGCCACTCTAACCATAAGCAAAAAGTGAATCTTTTAGAGAATGTCATCATTGCATGACCAAACCCAAAGTCATGGGGATGTTGCCCAAACTCGAATAACGGGATTGATGATTCGAGCCTCGACAAGGACAACCTTCTTGATGCTCGCTGAAGGTGCCTTCGAGTTTGGTACCTAAATAATTATGAAGTTACCATTACTTCATATCGATAGTCAAGTCCTCAAAAAGGACCGTAAGCAAAAACGAAATCTTTTAGAGAATGTCATCATGATACTACGCAAGTTTTGGGGATGTTGTCCAAGCTTGACATGACCAGTGATTTGAGCCTTGACAATGACAACTTTCTTGAGGCTCGCTCAGTACATCAAGCTTGGTACCTTGGTATTTATGGAGTTACTTCGCATTCGATAAGTCGAGTGCTAAAAAAAAATCATGCCAACCATCAACAAAAGTTGTTGAAAAAAAAAAAACATTAGGAAAAATTGAATCGAATGTCATCTTGATAGTCACACGACCAAATGTAAAGTTATGATATGTTATCCAAACTCGATTATCATTATCAATGATTTGGCCTTGACAAGAAAAATCTTCTTGAGGCTCGCTTCAAGTGCTTTCAAGCTTTTGATAATTATGAAGTTACTTGGTATCAAATTAGTCAAGTCCCAAGAAGGACCACGTAAGCTATAAGCAAAAATTGAATATTTTAGAGAATGTCATAATAACATTTGTACGACCAAACGCAAACTTATGGAGATATTGTCCAAATTCGATTAACCCATCGACGATTCGAGCCTCCACAAGGAGAACCTTCTTGAGGCCCCCGCTCTAGGTGCCTTCGAGCTTGATACCTAGATAATTACAGAGTTACCTCGTTCGCATCTGATCAATCGAGTGCTTGAAAAGAACAACGCTAACTACTTAAAAAAGAGTGAATCTTTCAGAGAAATGCCCCCCTGATATTCGCACGACCAAATGCAAAGTCAGGGGGATGCTGTCCAAAAGCGGCCCATTGCCGCACGACGTCGTGCTCTGCCACCGCAGGTTGTTGGACCAAATTCGGGGGACGTGTCTGCACACGAAATTAACTACAAATCCCATGGGATCGGGGATCGATGGACAGTTGAAAACGGAGGAACAAACCGAAAAATCAACGCTTTCGCCAGAAAAATAGCTGACATTTCGTTTGCCTCCAAATCTCGCTTCCCGCAAGATCCCCAATCTCGAACCACATCATCATGTTCATAGCTCCGTTCTTGCGATCCCTCTTGTTGCTTGCGATCTGCTCGGTCCTCGTTCACTGTCCGAGCTCGCGCGCTGCTCCTGCTTCTGCCAGCTCCATCATCTCCCCTGCGAAGGTCAGGCAAGTCTCATGGAAACCCAGGTTCGTTTCTTTTCACTTTAATTTCAAGTTCTAAAGCAAACCCAGTTCACTGCTCACTCGCGATATCACTTTTGTTTGGTCAAGAATTGAACTTGATGGTGTTTTTCCGCAGGGCGTTCGTGTACGAAGGGTTCCTCACGGACTTGGAATGCGACCACTTGATCTCTCTGGTGAGTGCCCTTGGTTACTCCAGCTTAATCGGTCTTCGGATTGCTTGGGTTTGTTGATTGAGTTCGATTCCGCAGATTGTTGAATCGAACGAGCAATCGCGGGTTATGGTGATAGAGGATGGTGCAATGTATGTTTTTCTCATATGATGAGACTTGTGAGTATTCATTTTAAGTTGCTTGATATTGTGGGACAGGCGAAATCAGAGTTAAAGAGAATCTGCGGTGGCGGATAATATGTCGGGAAAGAGCAAGCTCAGTGAAGTTCGGACCAGCTCGGGGATGTTTATTCCGAAGGCCAAAGTTAGTTTTATTGACCCTCCATTGTTTGCAAGATCTTTCTTTGAGATTCTATGCTTAATGCTTAAGATGATGTGCCATTATATACATGGAATTAGGTTTAAGTTGTACGGTTTGTGTCGTACTTAAGGGGAGAAGAGGAAAAAAAAAAGACTTTGACTTCCTTGGAGTTGTGATTCCTACCTTATTGAAATTCTTGTTCGTTTTTATTCCCTGTAAGTAAGCAATTTACAAAGGCATGAGGTGCGTTGAATTTGCCAAATCTGACTTTTTAGGGGAAAAATGTATCTTTATGTTCACAGATCATTTGCTGTCTAGCTTTAGGGCATGGGTGGAAAAAATGGCTACTTGTGTCAGCATGTCATGTCATGTGTTTGTAATAGCGTCTGTATATGTTAGAACCGGGACATCATATCATTTATTCAAGATGTCAATAGAAGAGAGCTGCCAAAAGAACTAAGGTTTTCTGCCGGTTTCTGCTTCCTCCTGAATTGCTAGTAGACGCCAATGTGCGCGTTGTTGTGAACCTGGGAATTACATTACAGATAAATGAGAAAACTATTTCTTCAGATCCATTTCTAGTTTTTCTAATTTACTTTTCACGTCCTTCATTATACTTGTTTTAAATCATTATGTCTATTATAGGATCCCATTGTTGCTGGGATAGAGGATAAGATTTCAACATGGACCTTTCTCCCTAAAGGGATAA
>JAGVVM010002194.1:0-13472 GCA_019149425.1 Psidium friedrichsthalianum
CTTATTTTCTTTGGGAGGATTTTAATAAAGAATAATACCATGCATTACAATCATGAATTTGGTAACTATGTGTATCGCACAACCCAGTCATATTTCCTACCATCTTGGGTTTAGGAAAATCTTCAATCTTTATGTTCCAACACTCCCCCTCCAAGCTGGAGCAAAAACATCCTTAGAGATTAGCATGGATATCATATGCTAGAAAAACACCTTTAGCGAGAGCCTTGGTAAATACACCGCAAGTTGCTCATCACTACTAATGTAAGGAGTAATTGTCTTGTCTTGAACTTTCTCAAGAACAAATTAACAATCTACTTCTATATGTTTCATTCGTTCATGGAAAACTAGATTTGAAGCAATATGGATTGTAGCTTGATTATCACAAAATAACTTCATAGGAGACTCAAGAGTTCCAAATCCCAATTCTTGCACAAGCAACCGAAGCTAAACCATTTTGCTTGTAGTTGAGGCCATGGCTATATATTCAACCTTTGCACTAGACCTTGCCACAACAATTTGTTTTTTACTTTCCCAGTGAAAGCAACCACCTACAAAAGTATAGAAACCTCTAGTTGATTTTTTATCCATAGGGCTCCCAGCCCAATCCGCATTAGTATACCCTACAATACCAGTATGACCATGTTTCTTCATCAAAATACCCTGACCTGGACTAGATTTTAGGTATCAAAGCATGCAATCTACAAGCACCATATGTCCTTCAATAGGAGTATGCATGAATTGGATTACATAACTAGCCGTATAAGCAATATATGGCCAAGTAATGGTTAAGTAGATCAATTGTCCAACCAACCTTTGAAACCGACCAATGTCTGGTAATGGGGCAACATTGTCAACAAACTTATTGTTATAATCCATGGAAGACTCAACAAGAGTAGCTCCAATTTCCCCAGTTTCTTTTAACAATTCAAGAGCATATTTTCTTTGAGAGATGAGTAATCCTCTACTAGAGTAAAGCCATCTCTATACCAAGAAAATAACGCAAGTGTCCCAAATCTTTGATGTCAAATAGTATATTCAAGTGCCGCTTGAGAGCCTCGATTTCATGAATATGATCACCAATAGTAACTATATCATCCACATAGACAAGGACAACCATTGTTCCTTTGGCATTTTGCTTCACAAACAAGAAGGAATCCAAATCACGCTTTTTGAAACCCACAATTTCAAGAGCCGAACTTAATTTTCCATACCAAGTATGTGGCAACTGTTTGAGACCACAAATGGCTTTACTAAGCTTACATAATACATTGGGTTGATTTTCTGAAGGATGTTGAGGAGTGATATTCATATGAACTTCTTCTTCCAGTTCACCTTGTAAGAATGCATTTTTAATATACATTTGAAAGAGTGGCCAATCACAATTTACAACTGTGGACATCAATACTCTCACCATTTTCATTTTTGCTGTGGGAGCAAACATTTCTTTGTAATCATCACCATATGTTTGCGTGTAGCCCTTGGCAAGAAGCCTTGCCTTGTGATGCTCAATGGAACCACCAATCTTATATATATATATATATATATATACATACAAATCTGCAGCCAACACAATTCTTCCTTTAGGTAAGGTGATGATATCCCAAGTATGATTTTTTTATCAAGTGCTTCTAGCTCTTCTTTCATAGCATCTCTCCACACTTGAGAACTTCTAGCTTCAAGAAAAGCAGCAGGTTCTTTCTGAGCATCGATGGCTGACAAAAAAGCATGGAAGACAGGAGAAACTTTACCATAGCAAATATAATTATGTATAGGAAATCGAGCAAAATGATAAGCAGTGAAGTCACAAAGTTTGGTGGATGGTTGTGAAACTCAAGTGGTTTTATGGATAGGAGCAAGTGTAGCAGGAGCAAGTGTAGGCTCTTCGATCTCAACAATTTCATACACTTGCTTTAGAGCAAGATCAGAATCGCTAATATTACCATTAATGTCATCGGTCACAATCGAAAAGGGAGCAACTTCAACATCAGACTCATTATAGTCTAATTCAATACCGCTATTCTACCCTTGAAGCTAATCCCTACTAGTAAAAAACATGTAATCCTCATTGAAGACAACATCACGTGAGATAAAAACCTTATCAATAGATCAATTAAAACATATATACCCCTTCTTGACAGAGGAGTAACCAATAAAAACACACTTGCGAGAACGTGGACCAAGTTTTCCCCCAAAGAGTGAACAAAACAAATATTCCCAAATATTTGAAGATGTGAAATATTCACAATTTGGCCAGTAAACACCTCCATTGGAGATTTTTAGCGTAAGATCTTACTAGGGAGACAATTAATCAAGTAACAACTAGTAAGCACCGCATTTGACCAATATGTCTTGGGAAAATTACCATGAAATAACAAAGCTCTTGTCACTTCAAGTAGATGACGATTTTTCCGTTCGCCATTTTGTTGAGGGGTGTCAACACAAGAGGTTTGATGAATAGTTCCTAAAGACTTCAAAAATGATTCAAGAAAATGATTTGTATACTCGACCCCATTATCAGTTCAGAGAACCTTGATATGGTGACCATATTGAGTGTGAACCATACTACAAAATTCTTGGAATACTTTGAACACTTCACTCTTAGAAGTCCATTAAAAAAAGCCAAGTGGTACAAGACTTATCATCAATAAAAGTAGCAAAATATTCGAAGCAATCACGTGAATCCATAGGAGCATTATCCCAAAATCAGAGTATACTAATTCAAACACTTCTTGTGAAACATGTGAGCTAGAAGTAAAAGGCAGTTTATGCTGCTTAGAATAACGATAAGTTTCACAATGACTTGAATCAAGAGAAAATTCAGAATCCAAACTATGCAACACATTATCTGAGGGATGGCCCATGCGTAAATGCCTGAGTTGTGAAATAGCCTCCCTATTCTTTCTTGCAACCAAAGCCTTGCTCAAAAAATCAACCACATAGAAACTTGCTAACAACGGCCTTCACCAATCGTCCTCCCTGTGAGTCTGTCTTGGAACACTACCTTTTGATGGGAAAAAATAACATTGTAGTCCAATTCTTCAGTAAGTATACTGACAAATAACAAATTTGAAGATATGTCGCAACCTAAAATTCGGTGAATTTCAAGGTTAATGAATTACTAGATTAATTAAATAAATTAACTAACCTAGTCTGAGCTCTCCCAAGCTCTACCCATTCGCGACTTAGGATTATGTTTAAGTGATTTAAATTTTAGGGCCGCCACTAATCTTTTCTTGGTAGGTAGATTAGATACCTAAATAAAGTATTGGAGGAATACTTATTTTTTGCGAACCAGAGATTTAAGTTCAGGGGCTTGATTATGTTAACTTTTCAATTAACACCCTTTCGATACCATTCTTGTGAAGGTTTCCTTGATTGGCACATTGAATTGATTTATTTGAAGACTAAGGTGCAATTTATCCTAGTTTTTTTTCTTGATTAAATGAATGCAATGCAAATGCAACTACATGAATGCAATTATGACATGAAACTATGTGATGTTACACAATCTAAACTATATGACAAGAATAATAAGCATACATGATGTCTAAAAAAATCAAGTTGTAATGCACGAAAAATGTGGGTTCTAAAGATATACAAAATAACATGAATGAAAACAAATGCATGCTAATTTTCAGGAAAAGTGACATGATATGAGTTTTAATGCACACAAAACATGAGTTAAAATTTAAATGCCATGACATGCAAAGGATGCAAATCTACCTATATGACGTGAATAAAAATGCATGATGACATGGTAAATATGCATGGTAAATATGATCTACCCTATATGAAATGTACATGAATGACATTTTTTTTTGTATTTTCGGATTAAATAAAAGGAAAAAATAAAATATGGTCCGAAACTTGATAACAATTAATATAAATCAAGAAATTGATCACTCAAAGTCTCATATTAAAAGGTATCTTGACATTTAAATCCATTTTAGACCATGATTTGATGTTCTTTTTGTGATTTTTTCTAAAAATATGATTCAAATAAAAGCATAATAAATCTTGAGTATCGTACATCCGAATTTTTCCGATTAATTCACTTCGTACCCAAAGTTTAGGGTCATAAGGGAATTTATTCACGTTGTACCCCGGGGGTGGGGTCGGATAGTAAATTTATGAAATTTGTCAGTCCGGTCCCAAAGTTATGGGATGAGACGGACAATTTCATTTGTCCGGATAACATTGTACTTCAAGGGTGAAGTCGGATGACCATCCATAATGCACATATCCGAGGGACAAAGGCACATGGAAGCATGTACTATACTCATGGAATATTATGAAAATATTTGACTTTAGATTATACTATATAAAAAATAATTTTCGGCCACTAAGGGATAAAGAGCCGAATTTTAAAGGGCATAAGGTCCTATCCATAAAGGATATTCACATCTTTTCAAATTTAGGAAAGATTATCTCTTGAGAATTTTTAGGATGATTAAGATAATTTCCCAGATTTTTAAAAGATATGATTCAATTAAGACCAAAACTTATCCGATATCTTTCAAAAAATTCAAATTCCAACTTGAGATGTCTGCATATTTCGGATGATATGCATAATATATTCAAGATAAGATTAGAATACAAATCAAAGGGCATATCAAACATGACAAAGATATGTTTGAATATTTCACACAATCCGAAAAATTCATGTACTATCCATAAGATCAAGTAGATATCCAAAGCTCATCCATTACTCACAATTTTCAAGATGTGCAAAACGTTGAATGAGATATGCAAATTATCTCATTCAACCAAACAATTCAAGTAACGAAATTTTGGAGCATTTAAAGATAAGGGACATTACCTAATTTGGATAAATCTAGATGCCAAATTCGAACCTTGGACTACCTTGGGGATCACGTGCAAGCTCGGTTGCGGTTTGGACTCAATGAGGTGCTAATCGTGCACAATGGCTTCAAGAATATAACACGATGATTGAGATGTCTGGTCACTTCAGACACCACTACGTTCGCTGACTTGCCTTCTCAAATTGGTATCTTGATGTCCTTTTTGACTTTTCAAGCTTTGACCGTGTGAGAGTGGTAACATTGCACACTACTTGAAGGACTGAGGACACCTTTCATTCACTTACGGGCGAGCATTCCCAGTGAACTTGAGGAAAAACTACAGCAAAATGTTTAGAGAGACTAGTGTTGCTGAAGTTGTTGTTGCGATGTCGTGGCCTCAAGCAAGACGTAGCCGTTACATCGTTGAGTAGGGAATCACAGTGCACGAACGGTTATGTGAGTCAGCTAGAACAGCAAGGAAAATGAATAAACCGCAGGGACAGGCATAAAATCGCAGCAATACAGCAACAAATATGAGAACTGCAGCAAGACAACTAAGTTGATGGACATGCTGCTATGACATTCGTCAATGGTGCTGCAACCGTGAGGGCGACATGAGGTGTCGGCTCACTAGGCGGAGGCGAAGGATGGCAGACGAAAGACCGCTGGCCTCTCTACCTTTCTCATGTGTTTCACAATGATGAGCCAAAAAGAAGACGAACCTTAGTTATTAGAGGGACTCAACAAGCATTAAAATCCACCAATAGAAAAAGAAAATCAGAGAAAAAGACACTCCCTGTTCGAGATGATTTTTCTATATGGAGCTCTCTTTGTATTGTCAATTTATGTCTCTTCCGTGATGTGCCTCCACTTGGTTCATGGACTAATTCGCATGGTGGGTGCTCCCCGAATGAAACCAGCGCCTTTTTTCGTCTCTATGTATTGCCATGAAGATCCCAACGTGAAGCTCTCTGGCCGTGTATGTCTCTAACGTGGCCTCCCCTCTTTGTGAAGCATCAACATGCTTATATAGTGTTTAGTTACGTTTAACCTCGGGGCTATGGCTTTTTAACTCATAGTAATCTACGACCAATTGTTAATTATAATGGGCTGAATTTGACCGAGTTAGAGCTCAATAGCCTCCCTTTTTGGTCTGCTTATGATATGCATGCTCTTTGCCGAAATACCAATGTTGAGGGCTTATTCAATGGCAGGTTCAGTTTTTATTAGGGCCTAATTTGATTGAATTCAAGGCCTTCAGCAATAACAGTTCGAACCTAAATCAATATGAGCTTGGAGCCTCGCGCACCCAGCTTGCAATTTTTGGTCATCATCCCAATTGTCTTGGCCGGATTTACTTGTAGTACGAGCCTAATATGAGTGTCAATTTTAGTTCCATTTTTTCACTGCCGATCCGATAAAATGCAAATGTTTATGCATGCGGAAAATTAAATAGGAATTGAGTTATTTTTTTTTGGTAGGAATTAAAGTTAATCCCTAATTTTTATGCAAAATAAATGAAAAAAGAAAAATGATAATCAAAATTTAGGTGTCAGCAAGATAAAGCTAGCACAAATAACACATCACAAGTAGCAAAAGATAAATTGACGGTGCCCTATCCTTTAACCAGAACTTGAGTTCCATTGGCCACAGTAATCGAACCACGAGAACCCTCATCAACAACACAAAAATTAAATAATTCATAAGAAATGCTGCACATATGGTTAGTAGCACCCGAATCAACAATAAAAGAATTTTAGGGAGACAGAGTCATAAGAGCTACGGAATTACTAGATTGAGCCAAATTGCTCGAATCAAAGAGAGAAGATTTCGTGCCACCAGCTTGGATAAGATGCTGTCGTTGAAAAGCAATTTTATTCAAAGAGGCTTGAAAGTCAAATGTCGAGCGTTGAGTGTGAGCTCCATCCTTGGCATCCCCCCTTTTATCCTTATTAAGCTGAAGATGAGGATAAAGCTCCCAACAATGGTCCTTAGAGTGACCATCCTTATGACAATGATCACAATGAAATTTATTATTGCGATGTTTGCTTTTGTCTTTACCAAAACCATAGCAACTCTCATCAAAACCAGGGTGATTATTTTTAGTGGCATGGACAGAATTCTCAATTATATCTCCCCTTTTGTATAATCAGGAGTCATTACACGACGACGAGTTTCCTCCCTTTGAACAATAGCACAAACGGTAGGAAAACTGGGAAGAGTAGAACTCATTAGGATTTGCCTCTTAAGATCTTCGTATGCATGCCTAAGACTGGCCAAAAGTTGAAAAATCTTGTCTTGCTCTTCACACTGAGCATAAATCTCAACAGTCTGGGTAGGTGGTCAATAATATCGCAATTCATCCCACTTCCATTTCAAATTACCGATATGTTCATTGAATGTTTGATTAGATGAGCAAGCTCTTGTTGCAACTCAAAGACATGGGATGCATTATCAACATTTCCATACATATCTTTCAAAGAGTGCCATGGGGACATAGCAGTCTCTAAATAAGCAAATATCTCATAGATTTGAGATTCCGTTGAATTAAACAACCAAGACATGACCATATTATCATTTGCCTGCCATTCAGCAAATTTCGCATCCGTAGTTGCAGATGCTCTGATAAGACCATTCACATAACCCAACTTTGATTTGCCCCAAGAGCTATAGAGACATCTCTAGACCAAGGCAAATAATTACACACATTTAACATAATAGTTGTAAGTTTATTTGACATCTCAGAGATTGATTTACCATTATCAACCATTGTGCCAAATAAAAGATAGCACAAAATCAGCAAACTTATTTGGGAACAATCGAATCCAATGAAGGTGTGATGAAGATGATCACCCTCTGCGCAAATCAAAAAACCACCACAAAAAAACTCAAATTCTTCATCACCAATAGACAAGCGGAAGCATTGACAAAGGAGCCAACCTGGCTCTAATACCATGTTTTAATGATAATAAAAAGAGATAAAAGATTCTGCTTGTCACCAATAGACAAGCGGAAGCATTGACAAAGAGTCAACTTTAGGATCAAACCTAACTCTAACACTATGTTTTAATGATAATAAAAGAAGAGATAAAAGAAGAGAAGAGGAACACTCAATAGTTAACATGGTTCAGACAACCAAGAGAAAAATAATTTCTTGAAAGCTTCCATCCATGGGGATAAATCCCAATTCATCTTATTTTCTTTGGGGAGGATTTATTATCTTTAATAGAGAACCATGAGATGCGTTACAATCATGAATTTGGTAACTATGGATATTGTACAATCCAGCCATATTTTGTACTATATTGGAATTAGGAAAATCTTTAATCTTTATCGTTCCAATAGAAGGGAAGCTTGAACCAAACTAAATCTTGCCCTGAAATAAATATGAACCAAACCAAAAATCCAATTCGGTTCGATTTTCAGTTTTTTGATTTTTTCTTTTTCTTTTTTATTTTTTTTTTTCATTTTTTTGGTGGCTTAGGGTGGGCCCTCACCCACTAGGGCAAGCGACACCCTAGTAGGTCTACAAAGGGGTCGCTTTGTGTAGGCCAAGCTTGTCATCATCGGGGAAGAGGAAGATGAGGATGGGCTTGAACTTGGAGGTGAACTAGTCCTATAAGGCGGAGATGAGGGTGAATAGGCATAAGACACTTCATCAGTCTTTCGCTTGTATATCGGTAGCAACATCTCGTTTCATGCTTTTGAGGCGCCTCTTCCGTTTCTAGGTTAGAGAAAGAGAGAGAAAGAGTGGAGAATGAGCGCATGAGGAGGCTGAGATTGAGGAGAGGGAGTGTAGGTTTTAGTCTTTTCAGAAGCCAAACATTAGGCTACATTTGATCGTCTAGACTTCTAGTCATGACATAATTGAATAAGATATGATAAGAAATCCACAAAGGGGTCACTTTGGTAGGCAAGCTTGTCATCGTTGGAGGAGAGGAAGATGAGGTTGGGCTTGAACTTGGAGGCAAATTGGTCTTATAAGGCGGAGATGAGGGTGATAGGCATAAGGCACTTCATCAGTCTTTCGCTTGTATATCGGTAGCAACATCTCGTTTCTTGCTTTTGAGGCGTCTCTTCTGTTTCTAGGTTAGAGAAAGAGAGAGAAAGAGTGGAGAATGAGCGCATGAGGGAGGCTGAGATTGAGGAGAGGGAGTGTGGGTTTTAGTCTTTTTAGAAGTCAACCATTAGGCTACATTTGATCGTCCAAATTTCTAGTCATGATAGAACTGAATAAGATATGATAAGAAATCCAGAGATTTGATTATATCGTATCTCCCATTTGGTGAACCATTATTTGATAAAGTTGGATATCAATTCTAGATTTGTACCATATGGAGGCTCTTCTCTAGAGTCAATGCACTAGATCTCTAGCCACTCGTTGGGTCAGAGCTTGATGGGATGGCTATCTACCTCGAGTTATCCTACCTGAACTTCACCTCGCAACCTGGAATGGAGGTGTGTTGAAATATAAATGCGGAATAGTAGGATCTTGCAAATTATGTCAATGCGAAAAAGCCCAGAAAAATAACGAGGAATGATAAAGAACACCAAAGATTACGTGGTTCGGTCCCGAATATCGATACCTGCATCCATAGGGAGAGCCAGTAATAAAATCCACTATAATCGGAGAATTGAAATTACAATCGCTCAATACGCTCTTGTTTCCTACACCTAAATTATACCCAAAACCCAAAATATTTACAAGTAAAATAACTCTTCAATCGGATATAATAAATCTCACGAAACACAAATCAATGAGGAAGCAAGACGCTCGCACATGGCCGAAAACAAGAACTTGTGGGCGTTATTTTCTTTCGATCTCGTGTGCGGCATTCTCTTCAACTAGAAAACTAAAGATCTCCTTTTACTGTGCTTCTCCCTCTCTTCTCGTGCGGCATTCTCTTCAACTAGAAAACTAAAGATCTCCTTTTTACTGTGCTTCTCCCTCTCTTCTTGTGCGGCTCTTACTCACCGAAGAAACTAACGCCCTTTATGTGTGACCTTTTCAAGAAGTCAAACAAAATTAACTTTGATCGGGCCCACCAAATATTCTTGTGATCTTTAGAGGTTGTCTTCCCTGTACATTTTCAAGAAGAGAGAAAAGCCACCCTTCACTTTTGGCTTCTTTTACTCAAGAGACCCCACAATCCAATATATAAATATATATTATATGGGAGCACTTTCTTTCTTCTTATTCGGCCAGAAGAAGTCCCCTTACTACAGCAAAGGAGTCCACGAAGCTAATAGGTCAAATCTTACATGTTTCAAGATTTTCTATCTCTGTAAATTTCGAACTCGAGGTACAAATTTAACAATTCTCCACCTTGACTCAATGTTTGAAAGTCAAGTTAATAATGTTCATCATCCATGCTAACTCTCCCAATTGTCCCGAAAGGTGCTCACTCTTTATAGACCCCAATAGTGCTCAAGCAAAGCTTGAGCTTCACCAAAGGAACATGCTTAGTCATCATGTCCGCATGGTTCTTTGCTTTGCAATCTTTTTTACAACAACCTTACCCTTTGCTAAGACATCTCGAATGAAGTGGTGCCTGATATTGATATGCTTCGTTCGCTTGTGATAAACCGGATTATATCCTAGATAAATTGCACCTTGGTTATCACAATGTATATCAACACTTTTCTATTCTAACCCAAAGTCCAAGAGCAAACCTTGTAACCATATCGCTTCCTTCGCTATAAAGGTAAGTGCCATGTACTCTGCCTCAGCCGATGACAAGACCACGTGATCCTGTAAGGACGCTTTCCAACTAACTGCACACTTAGAAGCGTAAATACATACCCTGCTAAAGACCTGCACCCATCCAAGTCACCTTTATGATCAGAATCCACATAACCAGTGGTCTCACTATCATTACTGTCTCTTTGGTACACTATACCAATATCTGTTGTCCTCTTCAAATATCTGAGAATCCATTTCATAGCTTCACAATGAGCTTTACCAGGACGCTTCATATAATAACTGACTACACTCATTGCCTGTGAAATATCGGGTCTAGTGCAAACCATAAACATACATAATATTACCTACTGCACTAGAATAAGGAACACGAGACATATGCTCCTCCTCTTCCTCATTCTGCGGTGATAACTTATCTGAAAATTTAAAGTGCTTCGCTAATGGTGTATTCACAGATTTCGCTGACTGCATATTAAAACGTGTAACAATCTTCTCAATATATTTCTTTTGAGACAGGTGCAATACTCCTATAGTTCTATCACATAAAGTCTCCATACCCAAAATTTTCTTTGTAGCACCTAAATCTTTTATCTTAAATTCAACACTCAACTGCCTCTTCAGCACATCAATATCATACATATTCTTAGTTGCTATCAGCATATCATCAACACATAACAGTAGATATATCAAGAGCTCATCATCTAGTCTCCTAAAAGTAAACACATCTATCCATTTGACTTTTTGAATAGTCCTGACTAGCCATGAAGGCATCAAAACGCTTATACCACTGCCTAGAAGACTGTTTCAGCCCATATAAAGATTTCTTTAATAAACAAATACGGTCTTCCTTACCCGGAATAGCAAATCCCTCTGCCTACCTCATGTAAATCTGCTCCCCAACTCACCGTGAAGGAACGTCGTTTCACATCAAGTTGCTCCAACTCGAGATTATGTGGAGTGACTAAGGCAAGTAAAATATGAATAGAAATATGTCTTACCATAGGAGAGAATACCTCATTGTAGTTAATGCCCTCCCTCTATGTATATCCCTTCGCAACAAGTCTCGCCCTATATATCGCTGCCTCAGCACCAAGAATGTCTTCTTTCCATTTGTAAACCCATTTACTTCCTACAATCTTCTGGCTCTTGGATACTTTAACTAGCTCTCATGTCTGATTTCGATGGAGTGATTCCATCTCTTCACTCATAGCCCATAGCTACTGCGATGACTCAGAACTAGCCATCGCCTCAGAGTAAGACAAGGCTCATCTGTCTCCACCTCGTCACCTACAGTGAAAAGCATAAGCAATATCTATATAAAACACAATGTACCTGTGTTTAATTTCCTTCTCTATCTATCTGCAGCTAACTATATGTGGTTGAGCTGCTTGTTCAATATCACCGAAATGAGAAATCTGCAGCCAAAAATAATTTTCATTCATTCCATCTGAATTTTTCTGCATGCATTAAGTCTATCTGCGGTGGTTGAGCTAATTTGACTCTCTGATTGAACTGACATGGGAAAAATTGCGCCGAACATTTGTGATTATTCAGGGATGAATTGCGGATATCAAATCTTTAGACCCAATCGCAATGCCAAAAGCAGGACCTTTGCGGATCTCAAAATCCATGAACAATTGCAAATGCTCAAAATTCGGACCCAATGAATGACTCAAAATCTCGGGACTCAATGCAAATACTCAACATTTCAAGGCCTAGAATCAAAATATCTAAAAAGTGAGGGATCATTGTAAATAATAAAGATAAGTTAGTGGAGAAATTAGAAAATGAAAAGATGTCTTCCACTAAATAAAAAAACGGATGGTCCTCCACCACAAAAAAAAGATGTTTTCAATTAAGAGAAAAAGAACAAGAAAAAGTAAAGAAAAAAGAAGAAAAGAGAAGTAGTGGAAAAAATTAGAAAAGAAAAAGATGTCTTCACTAAAAAAAAAATGAAGGTGGTCCTCCACCACAAAAAAAAAGATGTTTCCATAGAGAAAAAGAAAGAAAAAATGAAACGAAAGAAGAAAAGAGAAGTTAGTGGAAAAAATTAGAAAGTGAAAAAAGATGTCTTCCACTAAATAAAAAAGGGATGGTGCCTCCCACCCAAAAAAAAAAAGATGTTTCCATTAAGAGAAAAAGAAAGAAACAAAAAAGTAAGAATAAAAGAGAAAGGGTTAGTGGAAAAAATTAGAAAAAAAGAAAAAAAAAGAGTCTTCACTAAATAAAAAAAAAGAAAGGAAGAAAGAAAGAAGGGGAGGCTATAAGTTGTGGTCTGAGCCAAATTGAGAAAGAGAAGTGACCAAGGGGGGGAGGAAGAGAGAAAAAAACTATGGAACAGGATTGAGATTTTGAGAGAAAAAAATACGGAGTGATCTTGAAACAAAAAAACGAAAAAAAAAACGAAGAGCGCGAACGCGGAAAGCAAGGGAGGAGGAGCCGGAATATTCTCTCCCTTCGTCGCGCCACCGTCCCGGGTTCTCATCAACGCAACGAACCACGTCACGAGAGGTAGTTTCTCAAACCTTGTAGTCGTAGGTATGGCAAGGAGTGAGTGGTATGATTATTGAGCCGTAAATGAGAGGAGATTGGGGGTGACAGTGATCATTTGCTGCTGCAACCGATGGATAGTCACTAAATATGTTAGAACTTGTATGTTATTGATTGTGGTTGACGTGAGGTGCATCCACAAGTTCTTATTTTCGGTCAGCATACCAGTGGTCTGCAACCGCATTTTATGCTAGATGACGAGATTGGAACTATATAGGATTTTGTAGACACTTGAGATCTTCGATTTGATATATTATGGAGCGACAATGGAAGTCGTTTGCCTATGTCAAAAAAGAGGTCCCGAAATGAGAGCAGATATGGAATATAGTGATTCAGAACCTGAGATGGAATTTTCTGATCTGACCTCACGCTAAATGATTTTCCATGGGTTATTCTAGAACCTCGTTTCATAAAAGCCC
>JAGVVM010002195.1:0-12975 GCA_019149425.1 Psidium friedrichsthalianum
TTGAAAACCCTTACCAAAAAAAAAAAAATGAGGTCCGAAACATCAATGGCAAGTCACGTTTTTTGTGAAACTGAATTGTGGACCATAAGATTTGCTGATGAAATCTAGAATAGCTGAATAAGGAAGCATACTCCTCAAAACTACGCAATTTAGGCTTTTCATAAATAAATTAAATATAAACATGTTTAAGGAAACTTTATGAGAATCAACCGTAGCTTAAAGGTAAAACAGGAAGTGGTCAAAATGCAGTTCTTTCATCACCAATAAGTTCTCTCTCACACACACATACATGTACACATACAAGCCCAAAGTAGATTCAAGTGGCAACTCCCTTGACTGAGAAGAGTAATTATGTTGACCCTGTTATGACTTCGATTATTCAAGAAATGATTGGAAAAGTTATACTTCATTATTTGTTCGAATAGACTATAAGAGGATCGAGGGAAGGAAAAGAAATGTTGCTTCTCAATTCAAGGATTACAAGGTAGGGGTTATCAAGATGTGACTTTTATACCTGATGAATTTCAAGTTAGAATCACATGCGATTTAAATCTTAGTTAGTACATCTTAGGTCGTTTGAATGAGCCAAACCACAATGGTTTGGTAGAAATCAGCAAACTGAGGCTCTTCAGTGAATTTCACCATATCATTGAGTCCCCGTGCTTCAATTGTAAACTGAACCGATTTGTGAAAGAATCATGACTGAGACGAGGGATTCTGCTTCAACACACCTTCAAGTTGCATCATCTAATACTGTTGATTCAAATGTGAACTTGACTCATGTAATTCAATGGCTAAAATATCCAATCCTGTCTTTCAGAATTTTAAAATAATTTAATAGTATTTTTGGAGGATTATGATTTGTCTTTGCTGCATTCAGGTTAAGCCGGCCTTGCCTGCCCTCGGGCACCTTATTTATTCAGAAGATGAAGAAGTACTGATTGATGCGTGCTGGGCCTATCTTTATTTCTGATGGCTCAAATCAGAATATCCAATTTGTGATTGAAGCGGGAGTTTGTCCACGGCTTCTAGAACTTCTCGTGTAAGATGATAGATATGGCCGTCTAGCATGGCAAAAGAATGTCTGGTTTGCTGCATATATTTCTAGTCTGGGCATGCAAATGGAGAAGGCCAATTAGTGAATGGAGCATGGTAAAATGGTTGAACCATTTGTGCTCTTCAATTAAGAATAATATACTGGCTGAAAAGATTTCATTAAGTGGTTTTACTTAAGCTTCATGAATACTGATAGGATCTTGGTACATACCTAGCGACACTAGGGTGGATATCTCACTAAGGCTCCATTTGTTTCTCGGAAAATGAATGGTTCATAAAACATTATTCCTATATGATCGCTTGAAATAATTAGGCAATAGGAAATGTTTTCACTATCGAAACAAACGAAGCCTAATTGTTCTGTGAAACTTTGTTTTAAGGATACCATTTTATTTTATTTTTGCATCAATTCGCTTTCTTTTCTCATATGTGGTTCCTTTTGCAGTCATCCATCACCTGTGGTCCTGGTACCGACTCTTCAGACTTTGGGGAACATTGTGTCGGGCAATGATGCTCAGACTCAGGTCTTTCCATCCCCTTTATAAGACTGAAAATAATAAATGTAATTCTGTCTTTTGAAAGCATTGGGTCTTTTAGAATCCGAGCAGCAAAACATGTATCTCCCATTGTCTGAACTTGAAGTAATTGCGTTTATGAAACTGATGTTTTTGACTTTTTTAAATTGGTCTTGGGATTCGTAGATACTTTCTAAGATTAGACCGAGCTTCCTTTATCCTTACCTGAAGACTAGATTTCTGGTTGCAGTTTGTAGTTGACAATCAAGGACTGCCTCCTTTATGTGAAATTCTGACAAAGAATTGTGAGAAGAGTGTCAAGAAAGAAGCTTGTTGGGTAATTTCAAATATTACAGCGGGTAACAGAAGTCAAATTCAGGTAAAACCTTTATCTGATGATAGCATAGTACATTGCATTGAGCATTGAATATGAAAGAAGTGTCTATTAAGGCCTTATTGTAGTTGCTTTTGCTCCTTCGTGCTGTTGTAAATTGCTGCACCATCATTAACCTAAATTCCTGGGTGAATCTTTCTATACTTGATGGTACCGTGCCTCTTATCCCTGGACAGAGTAGTCTCTCCTTCAACGTAGGAACTGTTTTCGCTTTTGATTTTCTTGATAAGGAACTTCCAATGTATTGCAAAAGTACACATAGCGATTGAATACCACAATTATGTTTACTCTTTCCCATTTTGTTAGCTTTTGCTTATCTGATAGATCGATAACATTACCAGACAAGTCAGGATCTTAATCCCTAATGATAACTTGATCAACCCGTATGGATTTTGCTATTGGACAGCATTTTAATTATGAAATTGACACTCTCAAGAGATGTTTGCATATGTCATTGTGCTTGTACACACTTGTAAAAACGGTTTTATTGTCCTTTTCAGGCTGTCCTTGAAGCAAACATCATTCCTCCTGTTGTGAGCCTTCTTCAACATGCTGAATTCGAAATTAAGAAAGAGGCTGCATGGGCTATTTCAAATGCCATCTCTGGCGGGTCCCATGAACAAATTCGGTACAACTCTATCTACATTTACTCTGCTCCGACACAACATGTGGAACCTCGTGCTGGTTATCATCGAAAAGATGGAAATCATGCCCATGCTGTGCCCTTTGCGAGTCATTTTTTATAGCTCAAGAGACTTAAATGTCCGTAGCTCATGTCTCTGTCTAAACTAACTGGTTAATTACTTCAAGATTGTAATTCTTGTCGTCTTCTTCTTGTCATATGGTTTGTCTAGGTTTGTTTCGTCCCCTTACATACAAGAATTGATGAAGCAGGGAATGCTCCATTTCATGTTGATTGCACTTACAAAATAATGAAAGAAAGGAAAGTCTCACTAGAAAAAGTACAATTGCAATTTCATTTTGATGAAAAAAAGTGTAGTATTTGTTTCAACTGTTAAAAGTATCATGTAGCATGAGTTGTTAGAAATCATGATGGATCCATCCCGTTAAGCAAGCGGATTGTGGGGGTGTTCAATGTCCAAACACTTCAAAGCCCTCTCTTGACGCACATGCTGGTACTAAACCAAATCCGGAAGTGTGGAAATGATTTGAAATGAAGTGATGGTGACAGTGAGGGGGAGGGTTGGATGATATCAAATTGAATTATCCGACTGCAATCAATCAGCTTAGAGATTTATCTTAGTAGATAGAAGTGTGAGTTCTCAATTGAACACCTCAACATGATCCACAGAATTTTGACCTTCCTTTCTTTTTTTGCAGATACTTGGTGAGCCAGGGTTGTATCAAGCCGCTCTGCGATCTCCTTATTTGTGCCGACCCTCAGATCATAATGGTGTGCCTAGAGGGCGTGGAAAGCATTCTAGAGAGCGGTGAAAAGAACAAGGAACTGGGTTTTTACCCAATCAATGTATATTTGCCCATGGTTGATGAATGTGAGGGGTCAGACAAAATTGAGGACCTCCAGAGTCACAGGAACAACGAGGTCTATGAACAAGCCGTGAAGATTTTGGAGAAGTATTGGAATAAGGAGGAAAATGAAGAAGAAGAAGAAGAAGAAGAATTACATAGCATTTATTTTGGAAATGATACGGGATTTAATATTGGAAGACTCAGTCTCTCCTGATCAGCGCTTCGCTTTGTGAAAAGCTTCTTGTTGTTTAGCTAAGAAGAATTACATAGCAGTTATTTTGGAGCTGACACGGGATTTAATATTGGAAGAGTCGGTCTCTCCTGATTGGAGGGTGTTAAGTCACGTGGGGGGCTTCCCCCTTTTCTCTTTTATTTTATTTTATTTATTCTTTATAGTTGTTTATTGGTATTTTGGGCTTGGCCCATCTAATGTAATAAGCTATTATCTATTATTAATACAAGATGTATCCCTAACCTAGGGATACGCTGTTTTCTCTTCTCATCCTCTCAAACGCAAGCTTTCTCTTCTCTCCCTCTTTTCTGTCAATTACATGGTATCAGAGCAAAGGTTTGTTCCATCCCTTGTTTTGATTGGCCCTCACCTTCTTCCCCTTCTTCTTTTCTTTTTTCTCTTATCTTCTATAATGGACACACAACAGCATGGCTTCTAAGCCATAGATTTCTTGCCGAGGCTGGTATTTCTTCTCCTTCTGCAGCCTACCCAGCAGTGTAGGCTCGTCTTCTGCTTCCAGCCCTGCTGGTGCTGTCTTGTTATTCCGGTCCAGAGGTGTCGGTTTCTTTGTGTAGAGACCTAGCAAGTGTCTCCTTTTTTTTTGCAACAACAATGGCAGGAGATGATCCACAGAAGGGGGTGATCACGGGTGATAGTTCTGGAGAAGTGCAGGCTGCGCGTTCTGTGGGCTCCAGCAGTACCGAGGGTGTTGTCTCTTTCCCAACGAGACTATCCGATGAAAAATTGGAAGGAGCCCTAAATTTTCAGATTTGGCGAAAGACTATTCTTGTCTGTTTAAAAGGTATGGGTAAGGCTAAATACTTGACTGATTTGCCTCCTGAATCTACTGACCCTAATTATTTGAGTTGGGAGATTGAAGAGAACCGTATCTTCGGACTTCTCTTAAATTCTATGGATCGCAAAGTTAAGGTTATGATTGCAAATTGTCCAACGGTTCGAGATGTGTGGAATCGTTTGACTATGTTATATTCAAACACCAACAACAAATCTCGTGTGTGTGATGTGTTGAAGAAATTATTTCAACTTAATCAAGAGGAGCGGTCTATTCAAGAGTTTTATACCGAGTTCCAGGCCCTGTTTGATGAACTTGATTTGTTGTGGCCGATTCCAACTAGTCCTGCTGAGATGATTGCGCAGAGGGAGCAACTCGGTGTTATGTGTTTCTTATCGGGTCTTCATCCCGGACTTGAGTCAATTAAAAATCAGATCCTCTCAGAGAGGGTTCCCATATCTATTCCTGAGGTCTATAATCGGCTGAGTAGCGTTACCATTGGGACCCATACTCCGTCTGTGCAACCAGAATCTAGTGACAAGTCCGCCTTGTTCTCTTCTTCTGGGAGTGGTGGATCACGTGGTGGTCGTGGAGGCCGTGGTGGTCGGGGTGGCCGTGGAGGTCGTGGTGGTAGTAAGGACCAGCGTGTTTGTCATCATTGCGGTATTCCCGGTCATCTAATGAGCAACTGTTATAAGCTGCACGGTTATCCGAGTAATAACAAGGTGGCCAATGCCTCAATACCTACATCCTCTGACATCCAGGAGTCCTCTCCTATTTCTGGGAGGAGAATGATTGAGATGACTGATGAGGAGTTTGCACGATATACTCAGTTTCAAGTGGATGGGCAGACTTCCACTGCTACATATGCACAGACAGGTAATCATACGGCATGTGTTTCCATGTCTCGTGGCAAATGGGTTGTTGATTCTGGTGCTTCAGATCACCTGACGGGGACAGTAGGTAATCTCACAACCTATTCCTCTTCATCACATGTTAGTGCTATTACTGTGGCGGATGGCTCTTCAGCAATTGTGAAAGGGAGTGGGACTTCCTGTCTTACATCGGATTTAACATTATCTTCTGTGCTTTATGTTCCAAATTCACCTTTTAACCTACTATCGGTTAGTCAGATCACAAAACAATTGAATTGTTCAGTCTCATTTTTCCCCGATGGTTGTGTTTTTCAGGATCTTTTGACGAGGAAGGCCATTGGTAGAGGAAGGGTCGAAGGAGGAGTCTATGTTATTGAAGCCACACCACCATCAGTAACTTGCTCCGCCATATTCCCTAGTCCACATGAGATTCACTGTCGCCTTGGCCATCCAGCTCCTACCACCCTCCAAAAGTTATATCCTCAGTTTAAGAATGTTTGCTTTGAATGTGAGTCGTGTCAGTTTGCTAAGCACCATCGTGTGCCTTATTTTCCTAGAGTCAATAAAAGAGTGTCAGCTCCGTTTGAGTTAGTCCATTCTGACATATGGGGTCCTTGTCCTGTCGTGTCAAAGCTTGGTTTCAAATATTATGTAACCTTCGTTGATGACCATTCACGGATGACGTGGGTCTATTTAATGAAAAATCGTTCTGAGGTGTTCCAAATTTTTTGTGAATTTTATGCTGAAGTTCGAACTCAATTCTCCACTTCAGTTAAATTTTTGCGCAGTGATAATGGTCGAGAATATTTATCCTCTCAATTCATGTCATTTCTTTCCCGTAATGGTGTTGTCCATCAAACGTCTTGCCCTGATACACCTCAACAAAACGGTGTAGCAGAACGCAAGAATAGGCATCTGTTAGAGGTTGCTCGTGCTCTCTTATTCCAGCACAATGTTCCTAAGGCATTCTGGGGGATGCAGTTTTGACCGCTTGTTACCTTATCAATCGTCTTCCCTCTGTTATTCTCAATGGAGAAATCCCTTTCCGTGTGTTGTTCCCTACTAAATCTCTATTTCCTCTCTCTCCCAAGATATTTGGGTGTGTGTGTTTTGTTCGTGATACACGACCTCAGGTTTCTAAACTCGACCCTAAGTCTCTTCGTTGTATTTTTCTTGGCTATGCACGGCATCAAAAAGGTTATCGTTGTTTTTCTCCTGATTTAGGTCGCTATGTTGTTTCTGCTGATGTTACCTTCCATGAGTCTCAGTCCTATGGCACTAAGGATGATTCTCCATCTACTTTCTTGGAGGATGTCCTAGTCCATCATCCTTTGCCCAGTCCTACCTCTGAGAAACCATCCACACCCATAGACGAATCCACTGATTTGTGGTATGGTCGTGTGTATCATCGGCGGCCGGTTCCCGTGATTTCTTCGACCCCGTCCAATGTGCCTTCCGATGACTCATTAGATCCTCCTCCGGATGCATCTTTGCCAGCGCCACCTCCGCTGGATACTTCTCCATTGGTGCCAGATCTCCCCTCAGATGATGAGCCTATTGCTCTCCGTAAAGGTATTCGTGCTTGCCGTAATAGACCTATCTATAATGACTCTTATAAGGGTTTATCTGTTCAGACACAAGCGCTGATTGCCACTTTGGATTCCATCTCTGTTCCACGGTCAGTTTCTGATGCTTTGGCTCATTCTGGTTGGCGTGCTGCTATGGTGGATGAGATGCAGGCCTTGGTTCAGAATGAGACTTGGGAGCTTGTTCCTCTTCCCACTGGTAAGCAAGCTATTGGTTGTAAATGGGTTTATAGTGTCAAGGTTAATCCAGATGGCTCGCTTGCTCGCTTGAAGGCTCGTCTGGTTGCTAAGGGATACGCTCAACAGTATGGTGTTGATTATTTTGAGACTTTTTCCCCAGTGGCTAAAATGGCCTCCGTTCGGTTATTTATTTCTCTAGCATCCTCCCATGATTGGATCCTCCATCAGCTTGATGTCAAGAATGCTTTCTTGAATGGCTATCTTGACGAGGAGGTGTACATGGAGCAACCTCCCGGGTTTGTTGCTCAGGGAGTCTTCTAAGGTTTGTCGGCTTCGTCGCTCATTATATGGTCTCAAGCAGTCACCTCGTGCATGGTTTGGTAGGTTTACTACAACTATTGTACGGGATTTTGGCATGAAGCAGAGTATTAAGGATAGTTCTGTTTTCTATCATACTTCTCCTACAGGCTGTATATATATGGTTGTATATGTGGATGATATTGTGATCACCGGCAGTGACTTAGCAGGCATCTCCAGGCTCAAGGAGTTCTTGCATAGTCAGTTTCAGACCAAGGATCTTGGTCCTCTGGGATACTTTCTCGGTATTGAGGTTTCTAAATGTAAGAATGGTGTTTTTCTGTCTCAGAGAAAATATGTGTTAGATTTATTGCAGGATACAGGGCTTTCTGGGGCAAAATATTGTGAGTCCCCCATGATTCCTGGTGATAAGCTCATGCCGCAAGAAGGGTCCCCGATTCCAGAGCCTGAGAGGTATCGTAGATTAGTGGGAAAACTCAATTATCTCACTATGACCAGACCCGATGTTGCCTTTCCAGTCAGTGTTGTTAGTCAGTTTATGGCTGATCCTCGTGTTCCTCATTGGGAAGCTGCTCTGCGGATTGTAAAGTATCTGAAGAAGGACCCCGGGAAGGGTGTTATCTATCAAAACCATGGACATTCTCGCATCGAAGCATTCTGTGATGCGGATTGGGCAGGATCTCCTGCTGATAGGCGATCTACATCTGGTTTTACTATATTTATAGGTGGTAATCTTGTCTCGTGGAAGAGTAAGAAGCAAGATGTGGTTGCTCGGTCTAGTTGCGAAGCAGAGTATCGCTCAATGGCAAGTACAACGGCTGAGATTATGTGGTTGCAGCAGCTTTTGACAGAGATAGGTTATTCCATTGATTATCCTTCTAAATTATGGTGTGATAATCAATCAGCCCTACATATTAGAGATAATCCAGTTTTTCATGAGAGGACTAAACACATCGAAGTTGATTGTCACTTTGTGAGAGATGCTTTGCTTAGGAACGTCATCGAGTTTGGATATATTCGGACCAGTGATCAACTTGCAGACATCCTTACAAAATCTACTACTGGAAAGAGAATAGAGTTCATTTGTAACAAGCTGGGCATGATGAATATCTATGCTCCAGCTTGAGGGGGAGTGTTAAGTCACATGGGGGGCTTCCCCCTTTTCTCTTTTATTTTATTTTATTTATTCTTTATAGTTGTTTATTGGTATTTTGGGTTTGGCCCATCTAATGTAATAAGCTATTATCTATTATTAATACAAGATGTATCCCTAACCTAGGGATACGCTGTTTTCTCTTCTCATCCTCTCAAACGCAGCTTTCTCTTCTCTCCCTCTTTTCTGTCAATTACAGGGGGCTTCGCTTTGTGAAAAGCTTGTTGTTGTTTAGCTATGAAGAGACGCATGGGATGCATGCAGTTGCAAGGTGATGCCGTGCAGATTCTGTTCATTGCTTGTTGCTATTGCAGAGGATAAATGTGGCAGCATATTAGTATCATATGCTACGGCCAGACTGGTATGTCTCACTCGGGTTTGCTCCTTTTTCCCTTAGTAGTTTTGGTGCAACATCATGTCTAGGAGGAACATCATATGCTACGGCCAGACTGGTATGTCTCACTCGGGTTTGCTCCTTTTTCCCTTAGTAGTTTTGGTGCAACATCATGTCTAGGAGGAAAACCAGAGGAAACATATTAATTGTGCGTGAGGAGAATACTCCCTGAAGCATGTTGTCTGTATAACACTATCCATGGTAACGAGCGAACGTTTCAATGCTTTACTAGCTAGTTATGGATGGCCATCCCAATACTAACCATCCTTCATCGAGAAAAAATTATCCTCCTCGAGCATTCTCGGATAACTAGAGCATTTAGATCTTTGAGAACCAGATAACATGATGCATGGCTTCTTGCTTGTTATGTAATGGGCATTAATTTGATTTTCTTTAGTTAAAACGCTTACGAGAGGTATTTTGAGGAGGGCTACTTTCTCTTGGCCGATGATTTGTAACTATTCTGAGAGCATCAATTAGCTAGTAAAACATTCGATGTTACTCACGGACAGTGTTATGCATGAACTACAAGTGTTTGTAACTGGAAAAGTACCATGCAGAGTTCTTTGAGAAGAATTAACTGTTTCAGTTCCTCTGTGTACTAATGTTACCGTGGAAGCCCTCTGGTCTGTCTGTAAGTGATGGTAAACGGACAAGGGAAATTTGGTTGGAGGGGGATTTTCTCCACAATTCTTTTCCTTTCATGTGCGTGCACGAGAGGATTGCCCTTTCATATGCACATACGAGACGTAAATTAACTTTGTTTTAAGTTTTGTTCCCCTCCCATTTGCTTTGAGAATCAACATCGCTGCTCTAATTTCGAAGTCCATGCCGGCTACGAACTGAAGGAATCGCGGACAATGCAATTTGTGGTCACTAGATTCCAATAATAAGGACTTGTCCTTGAAAGACTAATGTGGATGGACTCCTTCGTTCAAATTATAGAATGATGAAAAAGAACGAAACGCAAAACATTGTGAAGGTCGAAAGTCGAACATGACTTTGGTAAAGAAGTAAGCGTGACTTAGGGACGGAGGTCATCACATCACCGACATTGCATTGGGTCCACCACCAGACAACCATCCTAGAAACCTTCTCAGAAGTCGATCCTGCTCGGTCAATCATCGTTCGCGGGTCGAATTCATCCATCGAACGTCTGTTAGAAAAATATGAATTCCACTGGTTTCCCGTTGACCAACTCTTTAACCAAACCTCTTTGTAGCTTCACCTTAGTTTGAAAAAAGAAGAAGCTCTTTATATGGCTAAATTGCGTGCTCTAATATGCATTTGTTCAAACCCCACTTCCTCCGACCAGGGGTGAACTCATCATAAAGAAGCAAGGACACGAGAGCTTTACGTCTCATTCCACCGCTCGATCCACTCCAACGCTTACCTCTCTTGAGAAGAAAGTGAAAAACACTCGTCATTTGCGATCGTCCTGAACGAATAACCTCAAAGGGACAGGCGCACCCGCTTGGAACGCACGCAATTGAAAAAAGAAAAGGAGAAACCGACCATCCAAGTTGAGCTTTGCCAAATCACCTGCAGCTAATGAACTGAGAAAATGGCCAAAAAGACAGACAAGACAGAAAGGAACTGGGAACATAGGTATTGAGATAGAGACATGCCGAACATTCAAAGACCACATAAAAAGGAGGATTAAGGACCCTAACCAGATAACTCTTAATTATAGAAAACCTACAAAACATGACTGTGTCCAATGAAATGTTTCCCGAATCTCCTAACTTACACGGAGTCACAAGTCTAAATCAGCTGTTGCAACACAGTTTGTCGAAACTCCATGCGACTATGCATCGATAATACAAAAGAGCTGTGCTCTTAATCCTAATGCACTTTCAGGATACAAACGACCCAAAAGAAAAAAGCTTACTCCAATTGAAAACCTGCTATCTTTTTTCCCTGCTGCAAAGAGGACCGGGTTTTTGAGAGAGAAAATAGAGAGTCAAATATGTCAAAGTCATTGCTCAGACCGCGCAGGTCCCTTGGCCTATCGCTTGGAGGGTCTCTCATCATCCTCTCCCCCGTCATCGTCATCGTCATCGTCATCGTCATCGTCATCGTCATCGTCATCAGAGTTGTCTTTGTCGATCGCTTCCTCTTCGGTGGAGCCTTGACCTTCCCGCCAGCGTTGTCCTCGTCTTCGTCCTCGTCCTCTTCTTCAACATCCTCCTCGCCATTCTCCTCGGGCTCGAAGTCACTCGCATCTTCCTCATCCTCAGGACGACCCACAACAGGCCTGACTAGGTACTCAGTTCCCAATTCCTCCTACAGAAACTCATTTGTATCAGTAAGCAACCCCTTAAAAGTGGAGGTCTTAGCATAAACTTGAGATGCACTACTTTTATTTTATGATGCTTCCTTTTCCCACAATGAATCCTAGATTCATAGATATATCGAGCTTGAAAGCACGAAATTCAGACCTTCTAGTGGTCGTCACTTCTCTGAGAAGCAAACAAGAGACACCCATTATTTGAATGCCTGTTCACTTAAATGCCATTTGAGTTGAAGATTTCAAGATCTGTTTTTGAAAGGTCAAATAACTGGAAAAGATCCAAGTAATCCGTATATGAAACAAGCTGAATTCATCTGGCAAATGAAAAATCACGGATTTCCAGCAGAGATACCTGGATATCTTGAAGGTTCTAAAAATTAGGAAGATATAAAGACTTGGGATTTAGGGTTTCACGTATGAACGAAGCTCAGAAAAGTTGGTGAAAATTGAAGTCCACAGAGAAAAATTCACAGAAAAGAAATTCTAGAACAGTGGAAATTGAAAATCCAGTATCTCAAAATCACAAAATCACGAAACAAGCAAAGGAAGAAAAAACCGAAGATTCCTGATCTCGATACTCGACATAACAATCCGGAAAAAAATCATTCCTCAATTTCATGTACTAGCATGCTCAAATCCCTAACCTCGAAGATGAACCCTACATACGTGAATCAGTAGATGAGATGCTGCTTTGCTCACACAGATCTCTCTCACTCACTCTCATCCTGTTTTCTGGATCAATATGAATACAATCGCAATATACGCCTACTCGATCTAGCACCCTACAGCACAGAGAGAGAGAGAGAGAGAGAGAGTTCTGCCACGAAGTAGAGAAAATTTTCAGAACTCGAACTGATGCGACTACTGGTAAAGCAATAATCTCAAAAACCATATAGGAAACGCACCAAAAGTTCTCAAGCATAATTAGGAATCGAACCGACAAGCTAGCCTGGCTTACAGCGGAACTGCCAAAGACTTAGGTCATTACCTCATCTTCAGCTTCCTCATCGCCGTCGCCGTCGCCGTCACCTTCGGCGTCATCCTCCTCGTCGTCGTCCTCATCGTCGTCGCTATCACCGCCTACTGCCACAGGTCCACCGGAAGCGGGAAAAACCTCCTGCACATCGTCGTCGTCGCCCTCATCACCATCGCCATCCTCGTCGTCGTCGTCCTCTTCGTCACCGTCGTCGTCTTCTTCTCCGCCGTCCTCTGCCTCGTCTCCGCCTTCTACAACATCGTTTTCCTCCCCATCCCACTGGAAACCTCAACTTCCTCCTCCTCGTCCTTCTCAACGTACTGTATCTCTTCCTCCACAAGCTTCATCTCTCTCTCCGGAAAGAAAGAAAAGGGTCGCTGGGAGGTTTCTCGGGAAAATTTTCGAACAAAATTTCAAGGAAAAATCAAAATTCGCGAAAAATAAGAAAAAACAGGGGAGAGAGAGACACACAGGGAGAGAGGGAGAGAGTCTGGAGGAGCCTCTGCGCGTTTGTGCTAGCAGTGGCTCTGAAGCAGAATCTCAGCCGTCGAAAAGAATCCAGACGCGGATCGATGACGTGTCGATCAATCGGAGGGTCGACGTTCGAGAACTTGTATTTAGGGTTGATACAGGATACAGGCTTTGCGGCGCTCTCCTGGTACTGGGCAGACACGTGCTGTTCACGTGGAGAGATATTTTCCGGGTTTGGGCTTTGGTTG
>JAGVVM010002196.1:0-16748 GCA_019149425.1 Psidium friedrichsthalianum
CCTCCCCCCCCCTTTCTTTCCCCTCTCCCCTCCCCCCCCCCCACCCTCCCCCCCCCCCCCCCCCCTCCCCTTCCTCATCCCCCCCCCCCCCTTTCTTTCCTTTCCTTTTTCTTTCTCTTCCCTTCGGCCTTCCTCTTCCCCTTCCCTCTTTCCTTTTTTTTTCTCTCTTCCCCCCCTCCCCCCTCCTCTCCCCCCTCTTACCTTTTCCTCCCTCCTCCACTTCCCCTCCTTCTCTCTCTCTCCTCCCTTCCTCTTTCTCCCTCTTTCCCCCCTCCTTCCCCCGTGTCCTCTCTCCTTTTCTTCACCCCCCCTTTCCTTCCCCCCCCTCCCCCTACATTGTTAAGCTATAGATCGGCCAATGAGAACGACGACCTTAGGATTCGTTCATGGCGCAATCACGCCTCAGATATATACTAATGGAAAGCGCATACCCATACATACATAAAGAAGATGGGTAAAGACGAGAGACAGATCAACATACAAAACGGCATTTATTGAAATGATACAAACAGCATTTAGTACAACTTTTTCAACATCAGGACATCACCCATGTCCTATGCTAACAAAGAGCAAGTAGGCCTACCGTCTACATTACCATATCGTCCAGTCAGATGAGGGAGCTACTCGGGCGTTAGTGAATCACTATCATGACATCCTCAAAATCTGCTTGTCTAACACAGCCCGGAGACCAACGGTCCACAACTCGGGCTTAGGTGTGTTATAAATGTTTAACAACAACGTGAGTCGAAATCTCCGGCAAGCGACTCAAACGTCGGCTTCAGGTATGAGAGCACCCCAATCGGGTGCGCAAACCCTTAAACAGCCGTTCTAGGGTTCTCACCAATTTACCTACTATTTGACATAACTTAAACGACTGTCAACGTGGTAGATCCACATGAGCCAGTGTATAGCAGTGAGCAAACATACAATCATACCAATTCAATCCCGCCATCAAAGTAAATGCTCATGCTGGGATCATGCTCAAATTCATTATGTCTACTCTATTCTACAGCAAGTTCAATGACCTGGCTCATTCAGCCGTGGGCGTTTTCAACCCGCAAGTTAGCTAATTCCAGACCCAGTTTGGTCACACCCTTTTGTGCCTGTGTATACCAAGTAGTATGCCTCCTACGCGTTACACGGACCCAGGTACACGTACCTTTCCACGGGTCCGTCCATACCAGAACAAGGCAAGCGGCTTTTTTTTTTTTTTGTTTGAAAATCCAGCAGACACAGGATTCGGCACACACCCTTATCACTCTAGTACCCCTATGCCGTGCCCGTTGGCTCGCACTATCATAACCCACCAATTTTCCCCTCATAGAGCCATCCCTCGCATGTCTGGTTGATTTATCTTAATTTCGCGTTGCTCCATGCCTCATTTCCTCTATTGCATGTCCACCATGCAGTATATATTTAATTCCATACTACTTCAGGGACGTTCAAGATAATGTCCAGCAACAGCAAGCACCGAAGACATGTTTGTAGCTACGCGAGGTAGACATTCGTGGCAGGTAATAAGCTCATCATTTCGGACGCATAGGGAATTCATGATCTGACACTTCAACAGTCAAAACGATCTCAGTGAAAACCATACGTTCAGGTTTATAATAGCACATACGAGCCACAGCACCCATGAATAATTCCGACTCGTTCCATGCCGAAACTTCGGGTGTCATTCCTAGGCTCTTACCCTATGTATCACACATAACGAACTGAGGTTTGCAACCTTAGACCTCACAATGGTGGTCAGCATTTTCAACCGGCATGACCGCCCACCAAAGACGTCATTTCCACCAATACAACAACTCAAGTGAACAAGCAACGCATTCAAGATTTTTCTACTCCTGAAAAACAGGCCTAGAATTTTTCTTCCATCTCGAGGCTAAGATCAAGGTATTGTCCCTACATCCTACTTAGGGCTTTAGAGGTTTATATTTATTATTTGAAGCTGAAAGTCGATTGAAAACAACAAAACTGGAAAACGCAGCAGCAGCCAATGGAAGCAAGAGTCCGGCGTTAGATCTCGGTGCTAAAGGGAAACATCGCGACGAAATCTGGCCGGGTGTGGGTGACCGCGCATAGACAGAACATACCTTAGAATCAATACTTTGGATCGTCAAATAGGCAGTCCCTCGGGGTTGCGGAAACTCAAAAAGTATTTAGATGAGTCATAAACAGAATTTCGGGTATACCAGACAGCACTAACTCGTTCGCACATCGATAGTAAACTGACTATTTGAAAGGTCAAACGACTTCGGATGATAGAGATTCCAAGTGCGTTGGAGTCAGAAGACGGTAAAACTTACAACCCTATTTGAAATCACGAAAAAGCCAATGGTTCGGATTGTCCTATCGACAGCGCCCGGTGAATCTCCTGCGGTCAGATTCTGGAGCGAGAGAGAGTCCACCCGAGAGTGAAAAGAGAGAGCGGGGCCGTTGTATGGTATATTCAGCTGGAGTGAAGAAGAAAAGAAGAGAGAGAAAGTCTTTATTACAATAATTAAGGGCATTTTAATGAGTCTCTAGAAGACTTAGAGGTGGTTTAATGAGAGGAGATGCATGTGGCTTGGTTGGTGGGGAGATGGGCCACAAGAAATGCCATGGAATAGTTAGGGAGGTTGCCAAGTGTCCCTTTGTGGATGATGAGAACTTAATAACACTTGAAGGCATAATTAGATAATTAGATAAATTGAGGTATAAAAAGAAAATAATAGCGGCAATTCGATCGATTTCAGAAATTTTTGGAAAAATGTGCCTTCGGCATCGGAAGACACAAAGGGACCAACTAACACTGGCTAAGCCTCAAATTTTCTGAAGACAATCACATTCTACTAGCTAGAGAGCCTAGAGCAAACCAGGGCCAAAACGGTAATTTTTCACTTTCGCTTTTCTTTGGTGGCGTTCTGAAATAAAACTGTGGCTTTAGAATTCAATAAAACATATAGCTGAATCCAAAAACACCATTGCGACATCCGTGAAGCTTCGATTGTCCAAATTCGAAAATTTCATTTCGTGGTCAAATTCATTAATGTTGCGCTTTAGTGAATACTCAGGCTAACGGACAGCTGTTAAGAGATACACGTATCGACGTATTAGGTCCACGTACTTTAAGTCCTAAATAGCATTTCCTTTTGGTTAGCCGTCCCGAGGTGATCATCTCAATGAGATTCAACTAAAGTGCAATGAAAATATATCCATTCTATTAAGGAATTTCGAAAAAGAATCGAAAATTCGGGTTGTTGTCACGTGGTTTGGCATCCACTGAAGGCGTGTGACCGCTCAAAATTCTCCTCTTAACGAGAAGAATCAGTCTATGTGTTAGAAAAAATTTTCACTAGCACAAAATTTAGAGAATATTGACAAAAAGACAGTTATCTTCAACTTTTAATGGATCTCTTGCACCATATTTGGTTTTAATCATCACACAGCAATATCAGCATATTAAACTCAAGGAGAAAAAAGTAGAGATCCTAATCAAGGTCTTAATACAATGTGTAATTACATATCGATGAATTCGGCTAATCTCTATCGACGTTTCGATTGCGAATTGCCCAAGAATCTCATTAAATCTCTAGCGCGTGCTGCTCACCGAATCTACAACCCATGCCGGTTTGAATATGATCACCAAGCAAAAATATTCAAGTTTCACAATATAAATGCTGATTATTTCTCAAAAGTAACAATGTAAACCTTGGTATATATTTTGTTGCGACAGAAAGAGAGGGAGAATTTAACAATTTGTAACTTCTTCATGTGTTGTCGTTCGTTCGTTATCTCTTTCGTACCCTTTCAAGTTATCTATCCCTTTTTAGATAGGAGGTTGCCATTTGAAGGTGCCTCTTTGTGTGACCCTCTCAAACATACCTCTTCATGGACATATCCAATAGTTAGGATTAAAGTCTTTAATCTAAACATAGAGGGGAAGGATAGCTGAGAGGGGCACAAAGATCAATTTGGGACAGCTGACTCCTTTTCAATAGAAGGAATAGCAAAACAAAATCAAAATTTAAACTAAATTGATACCTATATGATAGATTTATGACTTTTTAAGTATTTTTCTTCTAACAAAATATATGTTGTCTAATCTCCTGGCCGTTAATCATTTTGATCCTCTTTCACTATAGTTATGGACTCTCCATTCACTCATACTTGGATTGTACAAGTTCATGGTTGTAAGGATATGGCTTGTTGCACTCGCTATGTCTCTCCAATTTCAGGGTCCTATCTATCTTCACCTGCCATCAAGCATTGGAGCTCTTAGGACAGCTCACTACTTTTGTCTAGGGAATCTTAAACCATAGTGAACAAAGGTGTTGTGTGTCATGTCCTGAACCTATGAGCTCGCGACATCCCGCCTCCAAACTGTTGAAAGAATGCGACATCCAGGACTTGTCGCCGACCCAACTAAAAGCTCAGAGATTAATGCTAACGGAAGCGAACCACAAAACCCAAACAACATACAAAGAAAGGGGAATAGGAGAGAGACAATTACACCATACTAGAACATCAACCCTCACATGAACATCAGCATAGCATTCACAAAGAGATGGCTTACAAGCCAAACCCACAGCGATTATATACATCAAAAAGGGCTATGGTCGATTATTCTAACACCCCTATCAAAAGATATCAACAAAAAGGGAACATGGGGCCACAGAACTAGTCATCCATCTTGCTATCCTTTGACGATGGAATCTCCTTCGGATCGGACTCCATTTGCTCCTCCTCAGGGTCCGACTCCATCGACTCTTCTCCAAGACCGGAATCTATCTCTATCAATCCCTCCTCGGAATCCACCGAACCGATATCAAGACTGGTCACCGCACCATTAGGCGAAGCGGCCGACGTAGAGTCCCAATCACCAACTCCCTCGAATAGGACGTTAAAACCCTGCAGCGGGCCAACAAGCATATCACTATCTCTATACTTCCATGCCGCAAAAAGGTAGGGCTTCTAAAACACCTCCCCCACATCTACCCATACAATACTAGCATATCTATAAAACACCTTATCCTCGCCTATTGGGTATTCTGTCACTCGGGTGTCAAAATCCCTTGGTATCCCAAAATTGTGCGGCAACCCACTCATTCTCACGGCCTAGGGTCTAAAAGGTGAAAAATATACAACAATGAGAACGAATCTCAATAAGCTCGCTTTCTAATCCTCACTCAAGACGATACATACCCCTAAGACAATCCTAATCATGCAAAACTATGCCACCAAGCCATCAACCACTAGAAAATAGGTACGTACATTATGCAGATTCACATTCAAACTCAAATTCATATTAGCATAGCACAATCAATATTCACATTTAGTTTGACCTGCATAAACACGCCTCAAGTCCGTGCCTCAATCCGCGTTAAATGCATCAGGTTAGCATCCTTATCACTTTAGCTACCCCACGAAAAATGTATCATGGTGCATTAACAAATATCCTTATCAGTCTAGCTACCCCGCGTCAAACGCATCAGGGCACACAACTAAACTCCCTTATTTCTCCTATTCCTCATGTAAAACATATCAAGGCATCACAATCTTCCATGTGATAAATCTCATAATTTGTATACCATCTCATGATTACATCTTTCAGACTCTCTTGAAAAGTCTGAACTATCAGGGGGCCATTAGCCGCATAGTTATTCATCCTAACCTAGTACATCTGAACATGCTGAATTGGATTGGAGGTGCCATCGTACTTTTCAAAATCAGGCATCTTAAATTTTTCCGGCACCTAAACCTTCAAGTAAATTGATAGGTTAATAGGAACAATACTGTGTGTCCCCTTGACTTCCCATAACTTGTGCACCATCTGAGCTATGATTTTTATGGCTTCCTCGCTCATTCCCATAGCTATGTTAGGTTTCCAACGGTCCCGGGCGCTCATCACATACATAAAGACCTGTCATACACGCAACAGAAGAAAATAAATTTAAATCGCACCCTCGATCGTCTTAGAAATCCTCGTCTACTTTAATCGAAAATCAAACTTTCTAAAGTAAGTTTAGAAATGTACCTGGACAACAGAGGTTGGATGCGACTCTGCTTCTTTGTCCTCAAGCCCAGAAGTGTCGGGCCTCTAGTTTAGACACGCCCCGACACCTGTGCCACCATGAAGATAGAGATTCAGAGAAACGGCCCTTGAATTATGCTAGTAATCCTCGCAGCGTCTCAATCCAAACCCTTCTTTTTCAACCAATAGAAACACAAACTATGTGTATCCGAATTAGTTGATTCTTGAGCTCACTTTCTCATGAAATTTGGCACGTGCATGTGTGACTCTCACACATTCCTAACCTTTTGAACATGAGCCCCTAACCTCTATTTATAGAGGGTTAGAGAGAGGGAGAGGATAGCAAGGAGGGACGGAATAAATCGCCCGTCATTAAACCGCTTCACGTAGCGGCCAATGGGATGTTGCCATGTGGGCTTCCACCTGGCCCACGTGGCCAGTTGGACACTAGTCAAAGGCGGTCAAACCACCTTTGACCAGCCATGTGGGTCCCGCCCATTGGGCGGTGGTCAAACGCAGCAATTTTGAAGCCTTTAACCAGCCCATCGGCCAGTTTTGGGAACCTATTTGGGCAGCCCAAATAGCATCGTTTTCAGCGGCAATCCTCATCCACGGGCTCTAGACATTCTAGACTTGAAGTCTCTCGAGTTTTGTGATCAAATCACGTCGTTTGATGTGCCAAATGTGTCTATCAAACGGATAAAAAATCCTATCCTACTTTTGACATTTTCTAGATGATAAGCTTTCTTATCATTTCTTTTGGATAACAAACCTTATTCAACGATGACGTAGGCATGATGTGACCATTACATCATCCATGATATCATCATGATGTCATGCTTATGTCATCTATTTCGTCCTTCAGTGAGCTTTAGAATGAGGAAACGAATCCAATCCGTTTTAACTCCTTTTGACTATCCAAATAGTCCTATCGCATTCTCGTGATCCCATCTTCATTATGGACGTCGCTAGATGTCAGTTAAGGCGTGTGACATCCTTAGGTTCACCCCTGAACTGGCAGTGAGATTTCTTAAGGAATTGATTGTCCCAAATCAATCCTTAGATCCCATAAACCGTGAGTGACGTCTAGCAACATATCATGGTTACCCAGTCAGAATGAAGCACGAGGACAAAGTGAACCTGTTGGCCTTGGTTCGGTGTTATTCAATCCTTCTGTCTTACCATGTCCCGATCGAATGAGAGCCATAGATATCCAAGTCAAACCTACAGATTCGATCATATACACAAATCTATCTGACGTGCATTCGCGAGACTCCACTCGACTTTTGCCTTGCCAAGGACTTTCTAATGCACCGTCACACATAGATTGCATAGGACATCAACCTTATCTAATGAGGAGACAGATCCCAACTGTTGCCCACGCCTGTGACTTTGTATATGGAGGACTGTGACCATCATGCACAGAGGCGGATCAATGATGGGCCAATATCGTACCTGTGAACCACAGCCATCCAATATACAAGCCAGCACCGTGGCTCAGGTCTGAGGACCATTAACACACCAAAGCCAAGAGCGATTGAGACATTGACCAAGCACGAAGCCTCCATGTTAGTCAGTCGCTCTTTCGTTACGTTCAGTGGATTCGATCGAACTCATTTGATACGAACACCTGTGTTCCAGCTTAGATGTCTAACGTCCGATGACTTACGACTCGTCATCCCTATTGGGCATCCAATGCTCAATCGCGAGGCTGCGAACACACTGGTCTCAACCGGCTCGTGGACGCCCAATCCACGATCCTTCGACCAGAATCTAATTTGAATATTAGAGACTAATTAATGACCCGTCACACATATTCTTGATGCCTCAAGAATGGGTATCAGTTTCAACTGATCTAATGGACTTTATTCATCTAAATTAAAGGGACTAGATGAATAAACAAACGTCTTGCCATTAATAAAATATCGATAATACAATATTTATGCCATACATGTGACCATCACATGATTGCTTTAGGGCATACTCCTAACAAGCTACAGGTCTTGCCTGAGGTGTAGGGACTATGGGCGACATGCTCGAGCTAGTACCAATGAAAATAACATTATCGAGTAGTAGAGTGTATGTGGAGACACGGTTTGGCCTTTGATCTTGGCTCTATTAGCCATTTTCCTTGCTACTGAGCAAGTAATAAATGCAGATGGGGTATCCATGTTAGATTACCTGCAAAAGTTTATCAACATGGCCAGCATGATGATAAAACAATGATTAGTCAATCCATGACATCATCTAGACCCATAAATGAAAGCCACCATAATCAAAGGATTGATTTGAAGATTCATATCTCATCGGCTTTTACTAAACAGTTCGTATTAATTTGTAGATTAAACGAAATGACACCAAAATTTGTGGGGGCATAGATGAGACATTAAAAAACAATTTTTGTGTTGAGTTCTTATAGAAAATGCCCAGATCAGTATAGTTTAATGCATATTACAGAAAAATTCATCCAAAAAACCGGTTCGTCTAGTGTCTATTTAGAGGATAAATAGGTCATCAAAATTGAGAATTAATGCCCAAAAAGTTGCATCTTTCTAGGTCAAAGCCCATTCTACCACTTTCATGTTTTGACATTGTTCAAAAAGGAACTTTTACTAGTGACAAACGGTGAAACAAAATCACTATCTGAAATTTCCTAAAAGCTCAAATTGTTTTACCTTCATTATGAATTTGGTAAAAATGAAAAACATGATGGATTGATCTAAAAATTTTACACATGGTAGGTCAAGATCTTCAAAACGTTTTTTATTCAAGGGTGGGGACCCAAAATGGCCCAAAGGAAATTGAATAATTTGTACAAAACTGTAAGGTATATCTGAAAAATAACAATGTAGAATGCAAACTAAAACATGACTCTAACTAGCTTGAACTATAAACTTTTGGGGATAGCGCGAGTCTTAAGCTTCTTGTTTTTTGCCTTTGATCTTCTTCGTTTTCTCTTTAGCCTTGATAACCTTGAGCTTGAGATGCTTGATCTCAGCTTGCTTCATGTCATGAATGGACGCTTGAGGTATCATTGAAAGCCATTCTTTTGGAATGACATGCCCTCGCATGTATCTCATTAATGCATGATTAGTTTTGCTAACCAGCTTCGCTCCCACATGGCATGGGCAAGAGAAATATACTCTTCAAACCTCCAATTTCCCATAACAAAGTCGATGTGAACTTCCTCGTTCTTTGGGCTCAAAGGACTTAGGTTCGTTAACAAGTTTAGCCATTGGAAATAATGATATTCAAGAACCAGGTCTTGTTCATGCTTGAATTTCAAAAGTGGGTGTTTATACTTAGTAATTTTTGAAATTGCAAGAGGGCTCCCAAATTTTGTAAAATGAGAGAGGAACCAAACTTAAAGAATCTCGGGTGAAACATGAAAGGTCTTATCATGGTTGCTCTTAAGTTTTGAAAGAGGGATGAATGTTTTTGCTAAAATGGCATTGACACAATTTTTTCCATTGTTAACTTGTCAAGCAAAAAATGCAACCAAAGGATCAATCACATTTGTTTTGTGTGGAAAAATCAATAAGCCAAAGAACAATAGCATGAAAAATTTGGCTTAGTCATAACCAAAGGTAGCTTTTGCAAAATATAAATCTAAAAACGGGATAGGATAACTCCCTTGGTTTACTTTTAAAACCTTGGCCACTTTATCTCGATTAACATTTAGGTATTTAGATAAAACCAAAACCAGATTCTCCCCAATTAGAGGGCTAACTAAACTTGAGTCAAGTGACTTTCTAAAAAAAAAGCTATACTCTTCTAAAGTTAGAGTTAGCTCATGCTTACTAAATATAAATGTAGTAGTCTTTGGGCTCCAAAAATGACTCATCGTATGGACAAGACGGAATCAAACTCAAATATCAATAAAGGGGAGCATACGACCAATGTAGAATCTGACAATCTCTTAGCCATCCTCATGCAATTCGCTCCACCATTACTTCAATTGGTCCCTAACTGGAGCAAAACTTGAACTTCCCTTATAAATGTATAGCTTGAGACACTACGACTCAAAATGTAAGTAAGTAAGAGAGACAAAGAGTTAAGAAACTACTGCATTTAGATAATCGAAAGCAACAATCATAGAGACATGCACATGAGATGCTTCATGAGGTTCAATTTCTATCTAGCATCGCCCAACAAAAGTGGAGCTTCGAGGATATCTAGATCGAACGATGTTAGTTTGTGATTAAGCCGGGGATCCCTATAGATATCCGGCTTAGTCATGTAACAACCTGTATCGTAATGGCTAACGATGGGAGTGGTAACTCTTTGCACCAATTTGAAAAGTTCAAGGCTTGAGAAGGGTGACTCGGACCAAATGGTGATGCTTGAAGTGTCCCCAGTCAAGTACCTTCCTAAGCCTAGCCATTCGAGTTCAATGGTGGATAATGTATGCTAAGTGTAATAATAAGGCAATAAAGGGCATGCACAAGAGTTTATATTCAATCAACACTTTAATATAACCCAAAACATACATTCCAAACTCCATTCTACAAGACAAAGGTTAGCAATCAAAACTTCTCCCCTTATTACTCTACGTCTATAAAAATATATAACACCTATAAATTGAGTTCCAAATAAGATGGCTAAAAGCAAGACATCCATGAAATTTCCATCAGCTTAAGTCCACTAAGGCTTCAAATTTTTGAAAAATCAAAGTACTCTAATTAGTCTCTTAATTTTGCAAAAAAATTAAAGTCAATCCACAGTGAAGTTGCCAAGTTGTTACGATCTAAAAAAATTGACGCATTTTCCTTAGGTTAATGGATTACTAGGTTCATCAAACGACTAACCTAATATGGACTCTCCCAAGACTTGCCAATTCACAACTTTGGTTATAAATTTAATGTTCAGATGGCTTGGAGTCACCACAAATCATTCCCGGTATGTTGATTAGAAATCTAAGTAAAGTATCAGGAGAAATACCTTACTTCTACGAACAAGAGAATAGGGGATTCAAACTTGATTCTATGAGATATCCTAAGTCAGCAAGTCAAACTTGATTGAATTTACTTTTAAGCTCAAGCAAGGTGTCTTTTTTTTTTTTGTGTTTCCACTTTATTAGATGCATTGCATGAAGCCTATGAATGCAATGACATAAATCAATAGCAAAAGATGCAATGTAAGGCTTGTGGAATTGAAGCCATCTTATCCTATATACAAAGTTAACCAATTAATTAAAACATGCAAAAATGACATGACATTAAAAAAAGACATAATGCAAGACAAGATGATAAGCAACATGCAAACAATTATGCATTCAATTAGACTAAACATGCAAAACGACATGGAAAATAAAATGCAACATGGATATGCAAGTATATGGTTTGCAAAAAAAAAAATACATGCAAAATATGATATGCAATTTCCAAGACATGGATAACAAGATATTCATGATACTCGAAAATATGCGAGAATGAAGTATGGAATGTGAATTGGCACCCAACGCAACATGAGATGTGCCAATATATCTGTGGGATTTTTGAAAATATGGCATGAAAATAGAATGCTACTCGAAAATTATGCCACATAAATATGTGTAAAGTATGCAAATATTACTATGCAAGCATGGACATGCAAATATGAATATGCAAACAAGGATATATACAAACATGGATATGCATGACATGTGATATGAAAATAATGCGAAGATGACATGAGATATTGAAGCATGCAAATGCGACATGTGTAGAACTTTTTAGTGTTTTTTCAATACAATTTTTAATAACTTGGAGGTATGCATGGATAATCCCCTACCTTATCAGAAAGCTTATCTTTCCTAAAATCTCAATTAGATAGAGTTTCTAAGAAACCGTATCTTACTAAAGTTTTCAGGATTTTTAGTATGGAATTCAAACAAGACATGGTAATGATCATTCCAAACAAACATTATAATCAAAATCAAGTCAACATATATCCAAACAAAACATGACAATCAAGATGCAATCCACAGATATTCCTCTTGCATTTTTTCGAAAAAATTCCACTTCCTTGAATCCAAAATTAATTTGAGAAGATAGCGAATCAAATATAAATGGTTATAGATCGAATTAACTAACTTTCCCTTTCTTATTAATCCTAAAAAGATTGTATCCAAATGGCTATGGATAAGACATGTCCGGGTTTGGGTTTATGGTTTTAATTAAGAAAATTGTGCCAAGTTTGGCCATGAGAGATAAGCTCCAAAAAAATCAGATTTTTGTTCATTGAAAATTCCAATTTTTAGTTTTTCTTACTAAAACATGAAGTAAAATCAATCATTAAAACATAATGAATTTTCGATATGCTTGGACATAAACCGTTTCAAGCAACTTCAAGTTGGGGCCCACAAGGCAGCTTACGCGGTCATATTGAAGGGAATATTTCGCAAGCAACATCTCACAGAGTTTGATTTTATTGTTTGATAAAAGTTCACCTTTTTGGTCAAAAAAGTTTGGTTTTTTTTGTATTCCTTTTTTTTAACATTTTCAATTGCAAATCATATACATCATTGAATCACCAAAAATATATATGCAATTTTTTAATCAAACAAGCATTGATTGGCAATCAAAAGTTTAGAGAATTACCCCTACAATTCCGCAAAAATCTGCACAAATTAGTGCTCATAAAAACATGCAATCAACGACTGCAATTAGGACCCAAAATAGCATATAAATATCGTGAACACGGCACCAAAATAGCATGCTTTTCATCATAAATCAGCCATAAATCGATCTTACTAAGGGTAAAAGAAATTACCTTGATTTGCCAGGTAAAATTTGAGCAGAATGGAGGCTAAAACAAGCTGGACAACAGCTATGGCGAGGTTATGTAGGGGCTGCCAGCTGTTAGGAGTATGCCCTAAAGCAACCATGTGATGGTCACATGTATGGCATAAATATTATACTATTGATATTGTATTAATGGCAAGAATCATGTTTATTCATCTTGCCCCGTTTATTTAGATGAATAAAGTCCATTAAATCAGTTAGAACTGATACCCATTCTTAAGGCGTCAAGAATTTGTGTGACGGGTGATCAGTTGATCTTTGATCTTCAAATTGGTTCCTGGTCAAAGGATCGTGGATTGGGTATCCACGAGCCAGTTGAGACCAGTGTGTTTGCAGCCTCGCTATTGAGCATTGGATGCCTAAAAGGATGATGAGTCACAAGTTGTCAGACGTTAGACATCTAAGCTGGAACACAGGTGTTCATATCGAAATGAGTTCGATCAAATCCACTAAACATGACGAAAGAGCGATTAACTAACATGGAGGCTTCGTGCTTGGTCAATGTATCAATCGCTCTTGGCTTTGGTGTGTTAATGGTCCTCAGACCTGAGTCGCGATGCTGGCTTGTAAATTGGATGGCTGTGGTTCACAAGTACGATATTAGGCAATCATTGATCCGCCTCTATGCATGATGCTCACAGTCCTCCATATACGAAGTCACAGGCATAGGCAACAGTTGAGATCTATCTCCTCATTAGATGAGGTTGATGTCCTATGCAATCTATACATGATGGTGCATTAGAAAGTCCTTGGCTAAGGTAGAAGTCGAGAGGAGTCTCGCCGAATGTACATCAGATAGATTTGCGCATATGATCGAATCTGTGGGTTTGACTCAAATATCCATGGCCCTCATTCGATTGGGACATAGTAAGACAGAAGGACTGAATAACATAGAACCAAGGCCAATAGGTTCACTTTGTCCTCTTACTTCATTTTGACTGTGTAACCATGATATATTACTAGACGTCACACACGGTTTGTGAGATCTAAGGATTGATTTGGGACGATCAATTTCTTGAGGAATCTCATTGCCAGTTCAGGGGCGAACCTAGGGATGTCACACGTCTTAACCGACATTTGGTGACGTCCATAACAAAGACAGGATCACAAGAATGTGATAGGACTATTTGGATAGTCAAAAGGAGTTGAAACGGATTGGATTCGTTTCCTCCTTCCAAAGCTCACTAAAAGACGAAATTGATGACACGCGCATAATATTATGATGATGTCATGGATGATGTAATGGTTACATCATGCCTGCATCACCATTGGATAAGGTTTGTTATCCAAAAGAAAGGATTAGAAAGGTTATCCTTTAGAAAGTCAAAAGTAGGATAAGATTTTTCTATCCGTTTGACAGAGACGTTTGGCATGTCAAACTACATGATTTGATCACCAAACTTGAGGGATATCAAGTCTAGAATGTCTAGAGCCTGTGGACGAGCATCGTCGAGCAAACGATACCATTTAGACCGCTCAATTGGGCAGCCACAATGGGCCGACGAAGCTGGTCAAAGGTGGCAAAATTGCCGCCTTTGACCACCGCAATTTGGCAAGGCCCATGTGGCTGGTCAAAGGTGGTTTCAGCACCTTTGACCAGCATCTAACTGGCCATGTGGACCAGCTGATAGCCCACGTGGTGACCTCCCATTGGTCAATACGTGAGGCGGTTTTGGGGGGGTGGTTTATACCGCCCCCTCCCCCCTCATTCTCTCCCTCACTCAACCACTATAAATAGAGGTAAGGGGCCAAGGTTCAAAAGGTTAGAAGTTGTGATAGTCACATATATACATGCCAGATTTCGTGAGAAACTGAGCTCGAGAATCAATCGATTCGGATACACAAAGGTTGTGTCTCCATTGGTTGAAAACAAAGGATTCGGATTGAGACGCCACGAGGATTACTAGCATAATCTGAGGACCGTTTCTCCGAATTTTCGTCTTTCAAGTTGGACGAGTATTAAGGCATATCTGAACTGGAGGCCCAATACCTCTTGGACTCGAGGACAAAGAAGCAAAGCTGGATTCAAGCTGTGTTATTCCAAGTACGTTTCAAAACTAGCTTTAGAAAGTTTAATTTTCGATTAAAGTATACGAGGACTTCTAAGACGATCTGTGGCACCGTTTGAATTTATTTTCTTCCGTTACATGTATGACATGTTTTCATGTATGTGACGAGCGCCCGAGACCGCAAGAAACCCGACATGTGGTATCAGCGCCATGATTAGAACTCCCGTATACTTGGTTGATTCGGTTTTTGACGATATTTGGAATATCGTCATCGAGTCTTCAAAATTGATTTCGAAACGTCACGGACCCGACCCCATACATGTCTAGACTTGACATAGGGCCTCAAAGGTCGTTGGATGACCTCGATGGGCGACGGGACCGTCCGTGGCTCACGGCAAAAGGCGGAAACCGCCAATGGCCGTCAGGGTCAAAGGCGGCCACTGCTTTTGACCAAGTCAATGTCATTGGTCAAAGGTGGCTACCGCCTTTGACCAAGGGCATGCGCTGTAATTTTTCAAAATTAAATTGTTTAGCTTTACAAAGGACGAATCGAATCAATTTGATCGAAAACGTTCGAACGAACTTGAAATGAGCTCAAATTTGGTTGAGCACTCGGAAATAGGCCTCTGACCAAAAGTCATTGCCTTAGACAATAAGCTATGGTAGATTTGGGCATTCCGGGGTCATCTAGACACGTCTGTGGCTCTATCTTTCCCATTATGATATCAAACGTCGCAAATTGTTGCGAATTAATCTTTTGTTACTCTTTTAATGTGTTTGAGCATATGTTATAATATGTATATGATATATATCATGTCTATTCTGGCGGAGGATATGTCTGATGCTGCTGATTGCTACTAGGACTGGTAGAAAATGGAATAGACATAGGTGAGACCTACTTTGAGACCTAAAATCTCCTCAATTAAATATCAAGTTGTAATGGGTGTTAAACTCGTGTCCTACCGCCGTCGTGGACTTGATGCTCTACCATAGTGAGTTGATAGACTCGTCATGAATACATGGGGGTCCATTGCCATCTATGACAGAGGACCAATCCATAAAAGCATTGGATGTTGTGGATATTGAAACTAGACAATTCCAATAATTGTTAGGTAAGGATTCGTCTTTATTTCAATGTCTACAAGTGACGGTGGGTTAGACTTGACTGTGATCATGAGGTCAATAACTGTCAGGTGAGACCTTCGTGATTTAGAGGCCAAATAATGATTGGGAAGAACATGAGATGCCTGGATAAGTTAATCCACTCATCTAATTCATGTAGAACGCCAATAACTATTAGGTGAGGCAGACCGTGAATTGATAGGACTCCAATCTCCACTAGTAGTCTGGCCCAACAAGGACTACTGTTTTTTACTAGAGGAGTGTAGGATTCCATAAATTTAGTGGGAGCCTATTTCATTTAAAGGCCAAAATGAAATAGTAAGTAATCGATAGACAATACCTAACAACCTGATTTTCAGCACCAGATTTTTGTCAGACTCTGTGAAAATGGTGAATCCAAACTTGATTGCCTCAATTCTAGACAAGAACTGCTTGATGGTTCGAATTTCAATGATTGATTTCGAAATTTGAGGATTGTCCTTAATATGGAGAAGCTCAGATTTGTGCTAGATAAGGACTTGCCAACCAAGCTCTCTGAGGGTTTGACCATAGATGAGCGGGATACTGGTGAGAAGTGGAAAGAGGACGACCTAAAGGTTAGGTGGTACATGTTAGCGTCCATGAATAATGAATTACAAAGGAAGTACAAGAACATGGACAGCGCAAGGTCGATTATTCTTCATCTGAAAGAGTTCTTCGATGAGAATAGTCGGACCACCAGATATGAGATATCTAAGTGCTGTACCGCATGAAGATGCTAGAGGGTGCCTCTCTCAATAAATGCTAGTGAGGGAATGGCTCTCGTCAATATCAAGG
>JAGVVM010002197.1:0-19597 GCA_019149425.1 Psidium friedrichsthalianum
GTGCAAAAATTCGCGCTAATTTTAGCTCACTAACGGTTGCGACGAAGAATAGGAACGAAAACAGTTCCGTTCACAAATTTAGCGACGAAATTTTTTGTCTTTCTTCGCTAAATTGCGACAAAAAATGCCTTTCGTTGCTAATATGCAATGAATCCATGAAAAGTGCAACAAAAATATTTCAGGTCAGAATTTAGCGGCGAAGCATTTTAACTTTCATTGCTAAATTGCGCGTGAAAATTCTGCTGCAGAACGTTTGTCGCTTAAATTTACCACAACAATGCACTATGTCGTGAACAACGAAAAACGCGATCGCCAATAGTGAAAGGCGTTTAAAATAATTAGTAACACAATGAATTAGCTTTCATATGGAGTTGGAGGGCCTTTTTCGGCGATAACACGAGCGAGAAGTCAAGCGTGAAGATTCTTGTTATCTTTTCTCCGTAGAAAACATGCATAAAGTGTCAAAACCTAATGTTATGTCTTCATAAAATATCTCAAGGAGTGCATGTACTGCTTCTACAGAAGTCAATATATCGGACGAAAAGAAATCACATATTATTACTTAAAATAAAAATCATGTGGACTACAGACAATAAGGAAGAGAGAAAGATTTTGGGGAAGCAATAGAATACCAAATGGGGTTTGAAAACGAGAGATAGACCAGATCCTCCGAAGATAGGAGTTTCTTGCTCCAGACCACAGCTTTCATAACTTGAACTCTTTCCTAATTGCATAATTTGGCATATAGCCGCGAAAAACTAGCAACAGTTTAATACCAGCTTGCGCACATTTGCTGATGAGAGAGTTAATTAGCAGATTTCACCAAAGAAATACCTAGTTAGAGACATATGTATGGTCCTCTACTGAGTCATTCCCTCACCTTTGCCTCTTGCAATGGTGAATGAGTAGCTAGATCAACACCTAACTAATCAAACGTACTAGTAAGATTAAATGCCGTATAATCCCTTAACTTTTATCAGTCCCCCACCAGGAGTCTCATAGACCCACGTTTTTTCATCGTTCAACCAAGTCAATGTGACCAATATCAATGCCTCCCCCCGTCTCATGCAGCTCAAAGCAAAGATATAGGAAGGAGATTCTTGCCATTGATGGCAATTGGGATCCCCGACACAAGCCAATGTAATACCCAATTTGACGTGCTTGTAAAATGCATGTCATCACAATCTGGGGATGAAGTGAGTAATTCATCTTGAAAGGAAAGAAACAAACAGCAATCTGATCAACAACTCGCTCAGGTTGATTGGAGCATCTTCAGGGTCGACATCATCATGTACATATCCTTCTTTGGCTCATTCGCAGGTCTTCCAAATATCTCCCTTCAGCAAGGAAAGTGATTTGGCATCTCAAAAAGTGTCAGCAAGAAACCAAAAAACACGAACTTCAAGAGTAATGCCGCCTTAAACTAGCGCCCGCTAAGAACTTAACAATCCATAATGACTTATGAAATACAATTATGAATACCTCATGGTGCAAAAGTTTCCACAATTTTTTGTCCCTACTATAGATGGACTTCTTGGTCACAGGAACTGGCACATTATGCTTCCTAGCATACTCGATGGCATCTTCTCTCCCTGTGATGTCCCATTCCCTCCAGGGGCTTAACATTCAGCTCAGGGTTCAAGGCAAAGAAGTCAGCTCAAACCGAACCTATGCAAAAGATGTTAGCTTGTCATTTTATACTATAGTTGGATCTCTCTCTCATTCACACACATGCCCACAAAATTTAGGTTTACTCTTAACAGAGGCTTGATCATTTCCCTTTCCAGTGCATCCCTGAGATACAGCAACTGCTCCAACTTCTTTTGCAACATCTACCATGGCCTATTAATAATACATATATCATACATGAAAAATCTGCTAAGAAAGATTAGTTCGCGGTTGAAACTTACTAGAAGAAACAGTACTTAAAACAGATAATCTCCATTAAACTATGCCCACTTGCACTTGGTGTTGATTGGTAAATTTAGAAACAGAATTCATTATCTTAACATTTGAAATTAACTGCAAAAAACAATTAATTGCAAAAACAATACACCTCTACAAGCAATATAGAAAGCATGCACCTAGATCACAATATTACCATGTTTTTATTAATGAACAAAAAAGTATTTTTATGTATCACAGTGCGATGTGCCATTCAATTCTTAGATTCATAAAATCAGATAAACGATGAGATAAAAAAAAAAAAGGTAAATGAGGCCCGACTATGATTAATGGATACTTTTCGATCATGATTCTATTTAGACTAGAACTTCCATTTCCATATCTTGCTATGGTAAAAGGGAGGGTTGAATGTGAGGGCTAAGGCGGAGTGGAGACTTTACATTTTTTTTTGTTTACGAAGGTAAGTGAAGGAACATTTGTATAACTTATTCATAGGTTAATCAGAGTTTCTTACAAGGAAGTCCAGCATTCTTTCACCAACATAGTGCTAGCTTAGTAAATTTTGTCTTCTTGATTACCTCTTATAAGTATTGTGTTTAAATCCTTCCCATTCTTTCATAAATATCTTAACTTAAGAGTGCCAACATAATGAACTTGGATTATTTGAAAAAATTTGGTAGGAATATAGTCGGTGATGAAGGGTTTTCTAAAGCACAGATTATAATAGCAAAGGATGAATCTATAAGAGAGATAAATTACAAATATGAACATTTAATAGGACTGTATACGTACATCATGAACTTAACATTTTGTTTCAAAGAGCAAGAGATAAACTTGAGAGATTAAACAAACTTGCTATCACCTCTAACAATAGCAATCTCTGACACATTGACAATTACTTGGAATGCCAACTTGATGCTCGCCCTTCTAGGGGGAGCATGGTTCCAGGGTAGAACCGAGAACCGGAGAACCGAACCTATGGTTCCTGTTCGGTTCTAGGTTCTAGTAAAATAGGGTCCGTTCTCGGTTCTGTATTTTGAAGAACCCCTGGTTCCGGTTTCTGATTCCCAATTCCAACCGGGAACTGGATCCGAAACCGAAACCAGATGCACAGGTTTCTTAAAACCCTAATTTCCAATATTACTTTCTATCCACTATTCAGACTTCTTCAGTTCTCCACCTCATTCCACACAATGAGACCTTTGCCCCTCCCCCTTCCATCCATCTTGTCTTTCTCCTCCTCCAATCAGTCCGACTCAGTTTCTTGCTTTGACCCTCTCGAATCCGGCCTCAATCCTCTACGCAAGCAAACCTCTACCCCTGCCCCTTTCGTCTATCTCGCCGATTTAGTTTCTTGATTTGCCCAGCTCGAATCCGTCCTCACTCCTCAGTCCTCCAAGCAACCAAACCTCTGCGCCTCGCCGCCTCCCACTTCCGTTCGTCTCATCTTCCTCCTCCTTCAATCAATTCGATTCAGGTTCTTGCTTCGACTCCCTCGAATTTGACCTCAATCCCCCTTTTGTCTGCTATGTTTTTTTGAAAATTTTTCCGAAGAGCACGCAATTCCCATTATTAGGGCGTGTTCTTCTAAAAATATCTCTATGCCGAGGTTGCTTTTTCAAGCTTCCTGAGCCACATGGGCATAATAGCCGGCAGTTTTGTAGGTCTTAAGTAAATAAAGCGCATAGGATTTGTTATTTGTTTGTATGAGTTGTGGTTTCTGTATGCACCATTTACTTTGGAAAGGACATTACCGTTACTGGGATGTGTTCTTTCAGAAATATCTTTTTGTCAAGGCTTTTATTCAACTTAAGCTGATGAAAGTATAGGATTCTCATGTTTATCGAGTCAGATAAAGCCAATTACAAGTCCATAAATCAAGTAATCTTTTTAGCTAAATAGTCACTGTCACCTAAATAAACCTTCTTGTACATTGCATTGTTATGCTATATGATCGAGCTTCCAGTCATCTTTTACTTCATTGTTTTACTCCATTCTCTTTAATTCTATTGATAGGCTCTTATCTAGATTTATGATGTGGGAGCTATTTGTTAATGTGGGAAATGATCAAAGCAGTTTTAATCTTTGGCTTTTTGCGAGAAGTAAGAATAGAATTTGCCTAGAAAGGAACACGAAAACATTTGACATTGAAGAATGCTCATAAGATGAGTGAGGGAAATATTATACTGTTCAAAGCTCTGTCGAAGTAGAAGTGAACCCGAACTTTTGGTCTTCATTCTCTTTGTCATCCTATAATTGTCATTTTTCAAATCCAAGCATAGTTGTTAGGAGTGTGAATGAGTTAAGCTACTTGCAAGTTCTTGAGCTTGACTGGACTTAGTTTTGATCGTGTCTGAGTTCCAAGCTTAGTCAAGTTTGGGTTGACATATTATCTGAATCCATGTGTGCTGTTTTGTTCTTTAATGGAAACTTATTTATTTTGGGTCCATTCGACATGTTTATGTACATTTACATAGCCCCCGGTAGGGCTTGCACTTCTCACTATGGTGGTGTGGGCCAACTATGATAGATATAGCTACTATGTTTGAAAAATGGCAAACTATCTACTTATTCTTCCCATCTCCTTTTTTATTGTTTATGTCATGCAGTTGGAAAGTCTTCCAACATTGGTTCAAGGAGCATGGTCAAATGGTCTTGCCTCTCAGTTGGAAGCTACCACTCAGTTCAGAAAGTTGCTGTCAATTATTGAGATAATTGCTCCTGGGGTGCTTTCTATTACTATAGTCAGTCCTAGCATAAGTTGATTAAGTCATTGCCTTTATCTGCAAAGCGCAGGCCACCTATAGGCTATAGATGAGGTGATCAAAGCCGGGGTTGTCCCGAGGTTTGTAGAGTTTCTACAAAGGAATGATGTACCCCAGCTGCAAGTAGGGTCCTCTTTGCTGCTCAGTTTCTCTAATTTATTGTACTGTTGAAGTATAGTGAAGTGCATATCGAGGTATCTACATAACTTACTTTCTTCAATCTGCAGTTCGAGGCTGCATGGGCATTGACAAATGTTGCTTTTGGCACATCTGAGCATACCAAAGTTGTCATTGAAAATGGTGTTGTCCCAATGTTTGTGCAACTTCTCAACTCTACCAGCGACGATGTTAGAGAGCAGGTTGTTCTTGCTAACTGTTTTTCTTTCTCTTCTTTACTTACTTAATGTTGTAGCAGTTTTAATTAGAAGTTTGTTCCTTCGAATTTCATTATAGCACTTATGAAATACAGAAGGGACGATAGGTAGCTATACACCATAAAACTAGCCATCTCATAAAAGTCCAAGAAAATAAATAAGAAAAAATAATGTGTGGACATATAAGAAAAGGAAATCAAGGAAGCATAAAAAATGTCTAAGAAGGGAAAAAGGTGTAATACAGCGTATTGGGACATGCTGTTGTGGGTTAAGTTATGCTTTGGAGGGCATTGCTACCTTTGGGTATGAAAGAACTGCCTTAGAAGTATTTTCCAGATGGTGGTACCCATGCCTTTGAAATTAGAGGTGCATGTTACCTTTACCACTTTCTACCTTTCCTGTTGTACGCTTTGTTTATTATAGATTGTCTATGAAGTGCATAGTCTTATTTCTTTATTATATTATCATTTTTTATTTGGTTGTTGGATTGGGGAAGCTTCCCAATTTGTCTAAGTTATATAGTGAATTGTTTTGTGCTTTGATGAACCAGGCAATATGGGCTTTGGGTAATGTCACCGGTGATTTCCTAAGTTGTAGAGATCTCGTTGTAGGTCATGGTGCCCTTGTACCTTTGTTATCGCTGTTAAATGAACACTCTAAATTGTCCATGCTGAGGAATGCCACATGGACTTTATCTAACTTGTCACGCCTTGAATCTCCATGAGCGCACGATATCTGCACAATAACGGTCGATACATGCGACATCCCAAGACTATCGCCGACCCAGAAACCTTAGTATCCAAATTAAACGTTAGCGGAAGCGATACCTTACCCTTGACAACAAATGAGCAAAGACTAGCGCAACCACAACACCTCTTATATTACATAATCTTAGCTCTATATTACACTTGAATATCAACTTTACATAGATTAATGACAACAACAACAACCCAGGGTGACCACATTCATTAGCAACCATCGATTCACCATCAATTGTCCTAACCAACTGGGCACTCCGCCACCTGGATATCAAATCTTGTGGTATCCTTGCCATGCTTATATTCTAGGGTCTAAAAAATAAGGGTAATCACCTATGAGAACAAATCTCAGCAAGCTAACCTCTAAATCCTTTCTCAGAATACCAAACACCCTCAGGCTCAATTCCGCGTCTCATCCAGGCACTCAAAGCACAGAGTTAAAATTCTCAAATATTATTTTGAATACAATACAGGCCCCAAATATTTGAAATAGTAATATAAAATATTGCTCGAGCCCTATTTTGCATAAAATGCTCCAAAATATATTTTTCGGTATTCGAACCGCACGAGACCCATAAAACTTGACATTTTCAAATCAAAATTAAATTGGGCAGCATGTGAATAGTATTCGGAGGTTCATGAATAGTAATTTCAAAATACTATTTGGCCCATTTTTGCTCTAAATATCCCAAAATCCATTTTTCGGTGCCCGAACCTCGCGGGACCCACTCCAATCACCACAAACAATCTATATCTAGCCAAGACAACAACATACCAAGCCCAAATAACATACCACAGCCTCGTCACGGAATCGGTTTGCACAAATACGCCAATTCCGGCAATTTTTCCTAAACCGATTTACCTCGAATCGGGCCCTAGAGCTAATCCATGGCATGTACAATATTCTAATTGAGAAATAGAGGTATAACTTACCTAATCAAGGCTAAAATGGGGCTGAGAAAGCGGTGGAAGCGGCAGCACATGGCGGCGACCGAAAAGTACGATGGATTCCTGTGAATTTCAACCAAACCGGGGCTGATCAAGGGCTAAACGGGATGGTTCTCAAGCTGAAAATCAATATTTTCACATGAAAATGAGCTCTAGGAGTCGCTGGGGTCAACATATATCAACATGAGCCCTAGATCAAATTCGGGTAGCAGAAAACTGGTTCGTCGACTGAAACGGGAAAGCAGATTTGGAAGGTCAAACGACCTCGGATCGAAGTGATTCAAAGTGATGTGAACTCATCTCGGATAGGACTACAACATATCCGAAAATCATAAAAATCCAACAGTCGAATTTTCATCGGCAGCCGATTGAAGTTGATGGTAGAAAACCAGAATCTAGTAGAGAAAGGGAGAGAAAATCCGAAAATCAAGAGAGAGAGAGAGAGAGAGAGAGAGAGAGAGAGAGAGAGAGGAAGGAGATTCTAGTGATAAGAGAGAGAAAAAGAGAAGAGAGAGTAGATATTATCTCTAGGGTTAATAATTAAAATTATTATTTATCGAAAGCGACTTAAAGCTGAACGAACTGATTAATTTTTGAGCTATCAGTGAATTTTCAGACTGATAGAACTTGGACATTGATAATTTCGGTCAAAGCTGGTCAAAAAGATGATCGACAAGACATTTCTCAAAATTCGTGAAATTTCAAGATCGGTAGGGGCTCAATCGGTGCTGATTTGGCTCAATCGCGATCGAAAAATAACTCGGAATACCACTGAAAAAATTTTCTAACCTCGCTAAAATTACTAGCACTCTCTAGCCACGGATTCTAGCACAAACTGGGAGCGAGATGGCAAATTTTCAATTTTTCCCTTCCTTTAGACACTTTGAAGCCAAATTGCCAATTTCACGCCTTTCAAGGCGATGTCTAAATTTTGTCTCTCAATCATCAAAAATCTAATATTATTTATCTTACAGACAACCGAAATTCGGGATGTCACATAACTTTTGCTGGGGCAAGCCACCCATGCCTTTTGAATAGGTAAGCATGCTTATGTAGGGGCAGACTCATTGTAAGAAGCCTTCATGTAGCACATGTATGTTGCATGATGACTTTTGATAAGTTACTGCAGTGTTTATTGGCTTTGTTTAACTCATGTGAAGCCTACATTACCAGTTCTCCAGCAACTTATCCATGTGAATGATGAAGAAGTTTTAACAAATGCTTGCTGGGCTCTCTCTTACCTTTCTGATGGCCCAAATGACAAAATTCAAGCTGTGATTAAAGCAGGTGTCTATACACGATTGGTGCAGCTTTTATTGTAAGATCCATTCTCCAGAATGCGTTTATAGCGCATTTGTTTGCTTTCTAACTTTTTTCCTATCAGTCCAACCCTTCGCATCGCGAACAAATCTCAATATTTTTTTTGCTTTCCTCGTCACTTATCTCATCTTGCTTGCATGCATTCTACTGTTTTTTTTTTTTGCATTGAAATCCATTATAAATGTATTTGGGGGTGTGAACAGATCTCCCAACCCTCCGCATCGCGGACAAATCTCAATCTTTTTTTCTTTCTTCTTCTTCACTTATCCCATCTTGCTTGCATGCATTCTGCTATTTTTTTGCATTGAAAACCATTATAAATGTATTTATACTTTGATTAGGACAGTAGATAAATATGCTGATGTAATACAATTATATTTTATTTTTGTATGTGTGAAGTTGATGTATCAAGATAACATGTCGATGGAGGTGGAGGGACTTGAGCAAATGACTCCGGACACTAAATTGGGATTGTCGAGCAATGAAGGTGAAAAAGAGCTATCCCCGACCATGGGTGTGAGTGTGACAAACAAGGTACTTTGTGCTACTGCTCATCTTCCTCCTTATGATAAGAAACATACGTTCGATTGCTGGGAACATTTGCGAAAGTCATAGATGAGAAAACTAGAAGAGCAAATAACGTGAGGTGCATTCATTGTGGGCGTCAGTTAAAGTATAGTATTTCTAATGGTACTTCGTCGATGAGGAAGCATTTGGTAACGTGCAAGAAGTTTCCTTGCTATGTAGATAAGAGGCAAAAATTCTTTGCACCCCTTAATGTAAATGTAGATGGCAAGTCAGGGGGAGATTCTAGTACCGGTAATGTCTTATCGACTTGGACGTTTGATCAAGATCGTTCTAGGCAAAAGCTTGCTCAGTTCATCATAGTTGATGAGCAACCTTTTTCGTTGGTTGAGCATGTTGCATTTCGTGAATATATTAGTGAGTTACAACCTCTCTTCAAACATATATCACGATTTACAGTGGTTAGAGATTGCATGAAATTATATCTTGGTGAAAGAACTTGTTTGAAGACTTACTTTGGTAAGTGTAATTCTAGGATTGCACTCACAACTAATACATGGATTTCCATTCAAAATATGAATTATTTGTATCTCACTGCACATTTTATCGATGAAAATTGGAAGTTGCATAAAAAAATCATCAATTTTGTGGTGATGCATAATCACAGGGGTAGGGAGATTGAAAAAATGGTAGAGAAATGCATCTACGAATAAGGAATAGAAAAAAAGGTGTCCACAATCACCGTAGATAATGCTAGTTCGAATGATGTTGCAATTGGTTATTTGAAGGATAAGCTTTCACAAGAAGGGTCATTGATCTTAGGTGGTAAGGTTTTGCACATGAGGTGCACTACTCATATATTAAACTTGATTGTGAAAGATAGCTTGACAAAGGTAGGTGCTTCTATTAAACGTGTCCGAAATGCAATTCAATATGTGAGGAGCTCTCCCATGAGAGCCAAAACATTTCAATCTTGCATTGAGAGTGAAAGGATCACTTACAAGGGTTCGGTTTGTCTTGATGTTGCCACTAGATGAAACTCCACTTATCTAATGTTAGACACCGCCATAAAGTTTAGAAAAGCCTTCGCACGGATGGAAGAAGAGGATTTATCTTTCGTAGGTGAGCTTAGCCATGATCTTCCTAATGATGATGATTGGGAAAACCCCATTATTCTTTGTGATTTTCTAGAACAGTTCTATAAAGCCACCAAACTGATGTCGGGGAGTTCCTATATTACTTCAAATGGTTATTTTGAGGGGATAGTTGCTTTGTACAAATATTTGAAAGATGCAACGGATTCTTTGGATCCAAAGTTTAGACCTATGCGTATAAAAATGATAGAGAAATTTGACAAATATTAGGGGAGTTTAGATAAGGTGAATATGCTAGTGTTGATAGCTGTTGCGTTGGATCCTACGAAGAAGTTTAATTATGTGAGTTTCTGTTATCAACAAATTTATGATGATGAATTGAGAATCAATGAGATGTATGATAAGGTGAAGAACGCTTTGGAGCAATTGTATGAATTTTATGAGCAATCTTTTGCTTCAAGTAATCAAAAGTGTGGTGGCCAAAGTCTGAGTTCCAGTAGCAGTGTTCCAATTCCGTTGGTAATGAAACTAGCAGCAAGTATGACATCCAAGCTTGGCAGAAAACCTTTATGCTCTCGAAGAAAAAAGTGCACGATAGCAAAAAATCTGTACTTGATCAATATGTTGAAGATAAAGATGAAGAGGCTCTTGATCTTGACCTTTTGATGTGGTGGAAGACTACTGGCGCAAAATATAAAATCTTATCTTTGATGACTCGATATGTTTTGTCTATTCCCGTGAGTACTGTTGCTTCAGAGTCAACTTTTAGTACATCGGGTCGAGTACTGAATGGCTTTCGAAGTTCTTTGACTCCTAAAGGTGTAGAAGCTTTACTTTGCACTCAAGATTGGTTAAGAGCCGCACGTATTCCGATTAACATTGAAGAGTGCATTGAGAATGCAGAAAAATTTGAGTTAGGTAAGTGATGTTTATATGCTCATGTATTGTAATTCTTTTATATATTTTTTGACTAAATGTTCTACTTAATTTCTTCTTCTTTTCAGATATGGATTGTCTTAATGAGGATATTATCATCGGTAAATAGAGTTTACAGGTTGAAGTGGAATTGCTATCACGGAGTAGGTACTTACATAAAGATCTATACGAATTATTAACTTATGTTATTTGTTCTTCATGATCTGAAAATTTGTAGCTTGATATATGTGAGGCAATGTAGTGCAACAAATTGTTGGCTAATCGAAAGTGGCTAATCTTAATATGCAAGTCAATGTAGTGCAATAGTTACTCAGCATTTGCCGCACATGATATTATTAGTGGGAAAAAAAAAAGAAGGCCAGTGAGATTAGTGCGGATTGAAATTAAGTATAGTAATTTTGCGGCAAAATGGACCGAGTGGTGTGGTGTGAAATTTGAGTTCTAGGATATGTGTATGTTGGCCTCGGTGGCTCTTCACTTTGATTTGAATGCTTATCTGCCCTAAGCTTTCATAACTCTCATTTGACCATCCAAAAAGAATTGCTCTCAATTATATGCGAGGATACTTCTTCATCGATCTTTTTGTTGCAGTTCCACTTCTGCAGGTAATTCCTTATTTCTCTGATGCATCAACCTTAATCTATTTCTGAATTATATTGATTTTTGACATGCTTTGATCCATTTGCGGCCAGTAGTGTGAAACAAATTTGCATTGGATTAAATATGCCGCCAAGTCAATTTGATTACAATTTACAACTTTACTAGCTGGTCACTGCAGTGTCATTTGCCTTTAGAGAATCTAGATGTTTGCTTCTCCAAAGTAACGACATGTTTGAAATGGATTTATTATCCTTTTCAAGACTCTCTGAGGAGCTCTCCCCCAAGCCTCCACTCAATGTCTTTTTTTGAGACTGACTCGTAATATGTGTTGCCATTTGAATCTATATAACATATGACATGATTGACCCAACCACATCTGGTAGTATCAAAGAAATATTCCGTCGAGTGAAAAATAATATTTGCCAGTTTTATCTGTTGGTATGACTTCTCTCTTTTGATCATCAATTACTTGCTCGACGGTTGCAGATATTGGTATTGCTGGTTTTTCCAACATTCAAGGGTTCGTCTATAACAAATTATGCAAAGAATCTTTTACTCGCAAGCGTTCTTGTTGAGGGCATTCTCAGGTTATATCGAGTTTTGCCTGTGGTCAGTCTCCTACTGGCTTCATTTTTGAGTCGGCATGGGCAAATTTTGTCATCAATCTTCTCATGTTTGTGTTAGCTGGCCATGTCGTTGGATCATGCTGGTACCTTTTTTGGGCTACATTTATTTTTCTCTTCCTAATTTGCTCTTTTGTATTGGAACCCAAGAAGAGTAAGGATAGTGTGTTGGAATTCTTGCTAAAAAGACTCATTACCATTATGATACACTTTGTTTAATTCTGTTGCTTTCTATTTGATATAGAGGGAAAGAGAATTGAAATCGGTAGGTTCTTGAGTATCCTAGAACCAGACCCTGGAACCTGTGACAGAGTAGGTTTCAGGTTTCACAGGTTCCAGGATATACAAAATAGATTCTAGGTTCCCAAAAATGAGGAACCTGTACTAGTGGGTAGGTTTCAGGTTCCAGGTGGAACCTACCGGAACGTGGAACCGCTCACCCCTACGTCCTTCGTGTGGGATTAACACAAAATCCTGCAACACAAAAAATGCAACATTAAATCGGAACTTCCAATCACAAGCCAAAGGAGATAGAATGGGATAAATTGGAAACTGAGTAATAGAAGAACATGATAGAAGAACAAACCATCACAAAAATGACAAAGTTCTTTTTTGCACTAAGAAGGATTGGCTACAATGATCCTCTCTCCCATGCATTTTTTTAGAATGCCTGTTGTCAGTAACATCCAACTACTCAAGTTCAATCCCAAAAATTTCCTCATAGTAATTTGGGTATATGAAACATATCATTCCAAAATGTCCCCAAGCATAGCAACCCATTCCAAGATTGCCGATTGAACTCAACAAAACTCAAATAAACACAAAAAAGTTGCCCTATGTTTAGCTATGCACTGAAACCAGGCACCCACTGTATAAAGCAACCCTTCACAGCTAATATGATTTTGCACATTTCTCGCATCACATACTAAGTATCTTCGGTGTGCCCACATACACATATGGAGAGTAAAAATCACATTCAACTTTAATCATCTCAACAGAACACTTTCAAAAGTTATAGAAGCCAATTCAAGTTCTATAATGCCCAGTGGAAGTGTGACTTTTTTCAAAAGATTATCTTTCAAGGCTGTGGATAATATTAGCTGACATTTATATATGCATACATGATTTCAAAACGATTTACACATTTCACAACAAACGATTGCATGTATAATGAATGGCAGTGCGCTGCTAACAGAGACCAATAACAGAAGATAAATTTCTTGAACTTCTAAACACTTCAAGGATCGCATTTCTTACTTCCTTGCCAATTCTTTTTTTTCTGACAAAAAATACTTGAACCAACTCACAAAACTATATTTTCAATGTTACACATGGGATGACTGAATGTCCAGGGGGAAACCCGAGAGGCCTCAAGTTCTTCAACCGTCATATGGACATGCAGAAAACTTTGTCAAAAAGGGAGGAACGCCTCAATGTTGAAGAAACTATGGATATGCAGTTCATATCTCATTCACCTCTTACAGTACCAAAGCTGATAGGCAGCAACATTGAAACTGGTTTGATATTTACAAGAGAAATAGGAGTTAATGAGGCGAAGATACCTCTTCCACTTTTTCTAAGCAATCCAAATGCCAGAAAATATTTTTCCGCGACACAAAAGGAACCTAACATAGATATACTTATGGTTTTAACTTCAAAACCTAAGTTTTAGTATCTTCTGATATAAAGGAGCGAACCTGCACATCAAAACTCATCCTTCAAGCTCTTACTAGACAAGATTCCTCTATTCAACATCAAACCAATGAATTAGCAATTTGTTTGAACTAATAATCTAACTCAACTATAAACTCGAAAATAGAATTAGCCACAGTCCTTCACTTCATATACTCTCTCTTAGAACCATAAGGGCAAAACAACTAAAACTCCATAAAATAAAACTTTTGGATCCAACGAGAATAAAAACAACTCAATCGTGGCACTAGCACAGGTTCCAATTTGAGAGGGAAACAAAATTCACCTCCAAAATTCTTCGACGGTAGAGAAAGTATAGATCGGGTGCATGGAGGCACCCAAGTGAACTGCCTAGATTTTGTTGGTGGGGTGACAACGAAGGTGGCGAGGTTGACATCGATGATGAAGAGGGAGACAGAGAGGGCAATCGACGTGCAGACGAGGAGGACAGAGTTGAGGTGGCTCTTGGCTCTTGGCCGCGAGGGGGTGGCTCTTGGTTTTGGCCGCGAAGGGGAGGGTGCTCCGGCTGAATCGGAAGAGTTCGATAGTGAAGGACTAATGCGGAGGTGGCCGTGGGAGCGAGAGAGGGAAGAGGAGGAGGGTCGAGCTACGGAGGAGGGGGACAAGGCAAATGGTGTTTCCGAGAGATCTTTTTTTTGTTCGCTCGAGAGCTCACTGACTTGGGAACCAAATTTGCTAAAGATAGAGCAAATACTATGTCATTACCCACGCACAAGGAAGCTTTATGGCATGAGTTTTTTGACTGGCAGATCATTCCATGCAACACACTGACAATGCGATTCTTTTTCTTGTGACGAATTGGTTTTGTAGCTAATTAGCAATGAGATATTTTTTTTTTGTCACTAATTAGCAACGAACTATACTGTTTTGTCACTATTTAGCAATGAATATTTTTGCGATGACTCTATCCGTTGCCAATTAGCGACAACCGAAGTTTTCGTCGCTAATTAACGATGAATATGGCTTGTCGCAAAAATATTTGTTGCAAAAACTCGTTACTAATAGCGACAAAAAAAATTCGTCGCAAATTAGCAACGAATTAGTGATGAATATTTTACGACGACCTGTATTAGTTGCTAGTTAGCGACAACAAAATTAGCCATGACACTTACCGGCGGAAATGCTTTAGCACAATTTTTTTTTTTTTTGTATCGAAGGTGTCCGAGCCAACGTCCGTACGGATCGCGCACCTCGACTAATCCTTCGGGAGGGCTAACGCAGCATCTCACCACCACAACCTTCCGCTTAAATCACTGGCACTCAGCGAGGTTGGAACCCAGGGCCTCTCGTGAAAAGACCAAAGCGCAAACCAGCTGGGCCACCGTGGATGGGTAGCAACAATACTTTCTCACCAATTAGCAACGATATTTTTGCGACGAGCCGTATTCATCACTAATTAGCGACAAAATTAGCCATGATACTTATCGGCAGAAATGCTTTAGCAACAAATACTTTGTTGCCAATTAGCGACGACCGTTGGCGACAAATTTTTTTTGGCACCACTGTGAGCTAAGATTTGCCACGAAATTTAGTGACGAATCACTTTGTCAAAACTTTAGCAACAAAGTTTGCCACGAACACATTGTAACAATTGGTGCCATGTCGCGCCAATATTAGCAATGAACTATTCGCTTTGGTCGCTAATTAGCGACGAACATCTATTTTCATCGCTAATTAGCGACGATATGACTTGGTCGTCGCCAACTAGCGACAAACATCTATTTTCGTCGCTAATTAGCGATGAAAATAGATGTTAATCGCTAATTAGCAACAAAACTCCTTGTGGTCATTAATTAGCGATGATGTTATATTTAATCGCTAACTAACGAAACTTTTTTCATTGCTATTTTTGTCACGAATTAGCAACGAATTATATTTCGTCACTATTTTTGTCTCTAAAATCCCTTTCTTATTTTGCGATGAATTTGACGACGAATTGTGCGACAAAATTTATTTTCATCGCAAATTAGTGACGAATTATATATTGCTAATTTTTCGTGGCTAAAAGCCTTTTGTTAATTTGTGACGAATTTTGCGACGAATTCGCGACAAAATCCATTTTTGTTGCTATTTTCCTGTCTAATTAGCAACGAATTATATTTCATCTCTAATTTTCCGTCACTAAAATCCCTTATTATTTTGCGACGAATTTGGTGACGAATTTCGTGACGAATTACATTTCATCGCTAATTTTTCGTGGCTAAAAGCCTTTGTTAATTTGTGACGAATTTTGCGATGAATTTGCAAGGAAAGCTATTTTCATTGCTATTTTCGTCGCAAATTAGTGACGAATTATATTTCGTCGCTAATTTTTTCGTGGCTAAAAGCCCTTTTTTTTTTGTGTGTTCTATCTCAAGGGATTACCATGTTTGAGTGAATTAAGTCTCGATGAAGTTCACTCATTGTGATTATATAGTAGTAATACAGGATATTCTTCATTATTGATCTAGAGAAGCTAAACGTGAGGGATACGAAGGTTGCCAAGAACTAAGCGAAGATAATCAAATAAACACTTGGAGTTGGCAACGCCAGAATTCCTTTTTTCTCGACTATGACAATAGTCCTCGTAAGCACATGTTAAAGGAATCTAGAAAGGGATGAAAACGTTTCTAATAAGGATTATTGCGTGATAATTGAATAGAATAAACTTCAACGATTACGTGACATGTCTAAATCCCGTGGCTTCTCATTTTTACACGAACAAACATAACTAATTGAACTCTAGGACATGTAGAGAGCATTGCCTTAGCTATTCAAACATTGTATTTAGTATAACGAAGCATGACGGAAAAATGTAAGGAAATTACTTATTTATTTAGATATGTTTATTGAAAACCATGAGTAACTACCCTTGAGAAAAAAGTACTGGAAACGAAATCCAGTTAGTATTTAAAACTGTTTGCGCGGAACAAGCGATCGAACGATAAATAGACAGAATAAGAAAATAAATCAGACATTAGATGTATGTGGTTCGGTCGTAGAGACTTACGTCCACGGAGAGAGTAGTAACGAATTCCACTATAGATCAAGCGATATACGGAGATTACAAACCACACTCGAGTCACTCAAACACTCTTAGTGTTTCCCAGTCCAATTACATTCAAGAACGCACGAAGTGTTTAGCCCCACAATTCCTAATGAAATAATCTCTCAATCTTACAAAGGAATAATACGCAAATCTTACAACAAGATTTAATCTGCTTCAACACTTGAATTCTTGATGTAATTCCACGAAGATAAACCCTTGCCAAGCACTCGACGAAACGGCGCTTCCTTGATTATCTTCGTAACAACAACGACAGACTTGTAAAATGCAAATAAGCCACACAAATATTGGAGAAATAAAATAGGGAATTTCAGCAATGAAAACCAAGATTGACTTTCCTATTTTGTCTTTATCTTACGTGGAAAATTCAACTCCATTATAAATATTGTTCTTGATCTTGATTTGAAATATATCAAATAGAATATATCACACTATTTTTTTAAGATAGATTTTCATGATATTCAAAACAAATCTTATCTTTAATTTCAAATCAAGATATATTTGTTTCTGAAAATTCAATTTTCGCTTCGGGCTCAAATTCGGACATATTCTAATAATCTCCACCTTGGCTCGACATTTGAGCCATGTCAAAATCGCTTTACTAGAATTCTGAACACCATCGCTACTACTCTCTCAACAGCCCCAATGGGCTCAACCGCCACAAATATCATCCAAGTCCAAGCCGCGCTTGAACTTCGCCATAATCGAGGGACCTCATCAGAATACCAATTGCACATGCACCTTTAATTGCTCCACAAAAACTATCCGACACAATCTCCTCTACCACAGATAAAGAAACCATCACTGCATCCATATCTATCAGGAGACTGAATACGTATTTGTCAATATCAGTAGTTATAGCAATTGTTGGCTTTACGGGCTCCACCTCACTACAAGCACTATCTATGTCAATTACTTCATTAGTACCCGCTACATCAGGAGTTTCTGGTTGCAACTCCACCTCAAGCTGAACACCGTTCAGATCCGTATGAACACTGCTATAATCGCCTAACCTGAAGTACTGGAGACTCGTCAAACGTAACTTCTCTGCTGATAATAGGTGAATTTAATTCGGGCACACAACAGATACCCCGCTCACTTGTGCATAGCCCAGAATATGCACTTTCTTGCCCTTTCATCGAGCTTACCATCACTAACTCAAAATAACATGGGCAACCAAATATTCTAAGAATAGAATAATCAGCAACGTTACCTGACCACACTTCTTCGGGAATCCGATATTCCATCGCAATTGATGGGATCTATTCATCAGGTAGCTCGCCGTACTAAACGCATCTGCTAGAAATCTTCTAGCCATACCAGCACTAGAGAGCATTTTATGGGTCGTTTCTAGTAATGTTATGCTCATCAATTCTGCAACATGTTGTGATTCATTGGCACTAGTGCGGTGTCTTACTATGCTTTTTTTCATGTAGAATTCATTTAACAGCTTCGAGCAAAAACTCCATGCTTTTGTCAGTCTGCACCTACTTGACCAATTTACCAGTCTCCTTTTTGATCAAAGCTCTTAACTGCCTGTCCTGATAATAGCATCAAATTTGTGCCTAAGCACAAACACCCAAGTCTTCCTCGAGTAGTCATCAACAATTGTTAGCATCAATCTGGCACTCTTCCTTGAAGGAAACCGCGCAATCTACGAACATCTAAGTGAAGTAATTCTGCAATTTCCGTAGTTTCTCTGACAGTCTCACTAAACTGCACTTTTCGCCGTTGATTTAAATCACAGCACCTGCACACATTTAGTTGGTCAGCAACATAACTACATAATAAATTTCCTTCACTTAGAACATTTAGGCTTCTCTTGCTAATGTGCCCCAATCGCATATGCCACAAGTATGACTCTCGAACAGATGCATTTGACATTCTGCAGCGAAACTGTCACTGTTTCACCTTGAAGCTCATATAAGCCATTGTGCTTGATTGCTTTCATTATTATTAAGGCACCTCGAACAATTTTCAAGATACCATATTCTGAAGAATACGATACTCAGCTGAATCCAAGGCACTCAATGAAATTAGATTTTTCTTCAACATTGGAATATGCCTTACTTCAGTCAATGTCCTCACAATACCATCATGCATCCTGATTCTCACATTGCCAATACCTACAATATTGCATTCAGCATTGTTTCCCAACTGCACTTTACTACTATTCGTGCACTGATAAGTAGTAAACCAATTCCTGTTTGGTGTAGCATGAAAAGAACAATCAGAATCTATAATCCACCCGTCAAACGACGAATAATCAGTAACAAACAAGACAAAATCAGCATTATCCGAACACCATCAGCTATAGCTGTAACATCATCCACAGATTCAACTCTAATTTTCTTACCTTGTCGTTTTTCAGCTTAAGACAATTCCTTCTAAGATGCCCCCTCTTGCCACAATTCCAACAGACAGCACCACAGTCCTAGACTGATTGCATCTATTCATGTTCATAATATTTCTGCTAATACGAGTACTAGCTCTTCCTCTATTTTCACCTACTAAAGCAGCAGATACAGATTCGCCAGATTCTTTCTACGGATGTCCTCACTTAGAATTAAATCTCGAATCCCATCAAAAGTTAAACTTGTTGATCCAGAGGAATTACTAACAGTAGTAACAGTAGTATTCCAACTATCAGGTAATGAGGATAATAAAATCAAAGCACATACCTCATTTTCAAAGTCAATTTCAACTGAACTCAATTGCCTAATGATCACATTGAATTCCATGATATGATTAGTAACTAACGTACCTGTCCTCATTCAAATTAAACGAACGTCGTATCAAATAGACCTTGTTGATCGCAGAGGGTTTCTCGTACATATCTGATAGGGCTTTCATCAAACCCGCAGTGATCTTCTCTTTGACGATATTAACGCGACGTTACGAGCTAACGTCAGTCGAATAACACCCATCGCTCGTCTATCCAACAATTCCCAATCAGCTTGCCTTATATCTCTGGGTTTCTCATTTTTCGG